>WWET01004528.1:107404-124131 GCA_011038615.1 Limnodynastes dumerilii | reverse complement strand
GAACCGATCCCCAACACCCACGAAACGTGACAGATGGTATATATTTATTTGTGTCTACCTTCTTTATATGGGTTTTGGTGGCCAGTTTGCCCTCAATAACATATAGTTCCAGGTCCAGGAATATTGCCCTATCCTTACTGAGGGTGGAGGTAAATTTAAGATTTAATTTGTTGTCATTCAAAATCGTCTATAGTGGCCTTTTTTTCCCCTTTAAAAACGCAAACAACATCATCAATGAAACGTTTACACAGGATGGGCCTGATCCAGCGCTACGAAAAATTCGCACGATGGGCGAATGCGAAAATACGCTCGTCGTATCAACCTACACGCCCCTAGCACTCCCATAGTAAAGTCCCTGCTTACGGCGGCTATACCCTACACTGGGTACGACCGTAGGCCGTACGAAAATTCGCAGAAAATACGCTGCGAAAATACGCTTAGCACGCCCATACTGTACAATTTAAATGGCTATCCCCGCCTCCCTGTAGTAAAACGGGCGCCCAGCCGACCATCGTAAAAAAAATACGCCCAGCGAGCGAAAAATACGCTAACGATACGCCCGCTATTCGCTCATGACGCTCGGGCGACCGGAACCTGTCATACTGGGCATGCGCATTGCGAATTTTTTGCCGAAAATTCGCATACGATGAGCGTACGCTCGCTTGCGAGCGTTGCTCTGGATCAGGCCCGATGATGTTGTCCCTGAAGAGGTTGGTGTCTGCCCAGATGTATTGCTCCTCCCAGTGTGCAACAAACAGATTCGCGTAACAGGGCATGAATTTCGTACCCATAGCAGTCCCGCGAACCTGTCTGTAGTACTTCTCCCCAAACATGAAGTAATTGTGGCCTAAAATAAAGTCAATCGCCTCAATGAGGAAGGATTGCTGGGCCTGATCCAGATCAGAGTATCTAACCAACATATCTTTGGTGTGATTACATCCTGTTTCATGTTCAATAACGGAGTATAGGGAGGTGATGTCACTAGTGAGCAACCTGTAGTCATCTCTCCATTCCAGATTCTCTAGTAACACTAATATGTCAGTAGTGTCTTTGAGATGACTCCATTGGAGACCCACCAGTGGTTGGAGGAAATGGTCTATGTACTCCGATAAGTTGGTAGTGATGCTACCAATATCCAACTATGGGTCGTCCTGGGGGGTTGGTGAGACTCTTGTGAATTTTGGGGAGTTAGTAAAATATGGGAATTCTTGGGTTTTTCACATATATATAATCAAACTCAGTCTTTGTTAATATACCCATGTCCAGGGCCCTTTTGAGTAGGTGTTTTAAGTGTTCATTATACACATTTGTGGGGTCTGTTTTGAGATGTTCGTATGTTGTTGAGTCATTAAGGATGTTTTCTGCTTCCCTAATATAATGGCTACGGTTTAGTAGCACCGTTCCTCCTCCCTTCTCAGCCTGTTTGACTACAAGGGAGTTTAGATTTTTCAGCTCTATTGGGCATCCCTTTCTTTTTTGGGCAGATTGTTTTTGTACCTATTAGTATTAAGGTTCTTTAAATCCTCCTCTACTTCTTTCTGAAACACCTCAATAAATGGTCCCTTCAGATACTGGGGGTAAAAGGAGGATTTATTCCTCAAGGTGGTGTGTTTAAATTTAGTGGGATTCACTGTTTCCTCCAGTTGTTTACAGGAGGACTTGGTGTCCATGAAATATTTCTTAAGGGTAAGATTCCTGATAAATCTATGGAGGTCAAGATAAGTATTGAACTTGTCTAGAGATTTGCTAGGCGCAAACTTAAGGCCTTTGGATAGGACCATTGTTTGGTTCTCCATTAGAGGGTGCTGGCTGAGGTTAAAAACACCTTCTGTTTTTACCTCCGCAGTTTTGACCTTGCCTCTGTTCTTATATGTTCCTCCTCGCTTTCCCCGCTTTGTCTTGTATCTATTTTCCTTTTTGTTCCCGTATTGGCGAGTGTTTCTATGATGGAATCCCCCCAAAGTTGATTCGTGTGGGGTAATATACCTGGTGACGTGTTCCTGTACCAGTTCTAAAAAATGTTATATACATTTTTCTGCTTCGGTGTTAGGACTTGTGTGGTGGACACTGAATGTTGGGGATTTCCTATCTTTGCGCTCTTCTGAAAGTCTTTTCAGAATAGCAGATCTATCAACGGTGCTCCTTTTTTCTGCCTCTACCAGTCCTTTATGGTAACTGGCTTGTGCTAAGGAGCTGTTGGTGTGGTATTTGTCTGCAGACTCCTTTGTGGTGTTTGGGGGGTTGTATTGTGATTTCTGTTGTTAGAGTTAGAGTCTCACTAATTAACGCTGATCACCTCATTCAGAAGAACTACTACTCGTGACTCATATGTTACTAATATTTACTATGTATCTATATTTTGTGACACTATTTTGCTATTATTAATTGCATCTCAATGCTTTGCTACTTACTAATAACTTTGGCTGGATCTAGACTTAAGTAAGTTCTTGAAATTAGTTACTCCTGGGCTAAACCATGTTGATTGCAGGGGGAGTCAAGTTAATTGTATACTTTGCATGCAGGGATATATCTTTGAATTGCTTACTGCACACAGATACTGACCAGCTTTACTGTTGTTTAGAATTGAGATAGGAAACATCACCTCTCAGCTCTAATACTGTTTGCAACAGATGAAATATGACTCCCCTGCAATCAACATGGGTTACCCCAGGAGTAACTAATTTCAAGCACTTACTTAAGTCTGGATCCAGCCCTTTAAGCTTAGAACGTTTATTAATGTTGTGGTTTGATGGGCCCAATAGTATGATTAAGAATATTACAGTGCCACTCTAAAAGAGATGTAGCACCAACTCTCATATACACAATTTATTTAACATTTTTCTCAGAATAGTGTTGAACATATAGAGAATTTAGTTCTGATTAACGAATTATATCCTTGTTTTATTTTCTCTCTCTCTCTCTCTCTCTCTCTCTCTCTCTCTCTCTCTCTCTCTCTCTCTCTCTTCTCTTCACATAAAGAGAAGCCTTAAAAAAAAAAGCTATAGTCTCTACATATAAACTCACTATATGGTCTACATACACTTACACAAAAACACATTATACATTCTACACACACCCACGCAGGCACGCACACACGCACACACACACACCACTATGTAATCCAGTAATCTACTCTCTCTGGGCCTGATCCAGACCTACGACCGCAATCGCCCGCGAGCGTAGCGAACGTTAGCCCGGGCGTAAAAACTTTCACGCCCATAACACTCCCATTGATTGTACCTGTTTACGCCGGCTGAACCCTACCCTAACAGTCAGATAGTACGACCGTATTATCAGTATTGTCATTTTACATTTTACACGTTTAATATTTTAACAGTGCATCATATTAAGTAGCTCTTCACAATTTTACACACGATTTTCGTACCGATACGCTGGTCGTACTGGGCTCGTTTTTTTTCACGAATTTTCGCTTACGATGAGCGTACGCTTGCTTGCGGCCGTAGCTCTGGATCAGGCCCTCTGTCTCACTCTCAAAATAAGATGAATCAGAACCCCACATTTATTTCTGTTCCTAGTGTATAAGTTTTTCTACAAAAAATTCGACCCACAGAACCAATAACAGGCTGTGTCTAGGACAGGTTGCATAAAAGAAAAAGTTTAAAGTACAATTTATTGCAGTTACCTCTGTTTGAAACACCTGCATTATCCACTAGATGGCAGCATTGCAACAAAAACATTTAACATATATTATACAAAATAGCCATGGATGAGATTCTAATAGAATTTTTTACCTTTTCACATAAAGTAACGTGCCGAGTACATTAGATTTTCGGGAAAAATAATAATAATAATAAGTAGTTTTGTCTAATAATAGTGACTTCTATGCCAACACTGAAAAAATGTTTATGCTATAATTTGTATGTAAAATCAGAACTTCATATGTCAATGATAAATTCCAACTTATTGCTGTAAAGTGGGAATGTTGTATAAGGGAAGGAGTTGGTGTAATTTCTAAAATGACATAATATTATACTGTATAAGAACCATGCATTCAATATCATACATATTAATCATCCCTGCAGAGGAATCCTGTGCAGCTGGATAAATGTAATTATGAATAATGGTATGCTGTAAATCTATAGCTATACATATTGTTACAAAGTCAGAGGTAGGCCTCACAGGTATGAGAGACTGAATGAACAATCATCAGACGATCAGCATGGTGTGTGTATGAGAGCTAATCCCACACACTCTATGAGCGTAATAGAGTTACCTTTCATAAGAGGGGTATGCAGGGGCTAAGCACCAGCTTTTCAAATCCCCTGAATCCTCAGTCCTGCATTTCCAGCAAATATGCCACAGTTATGCCAAGTGTAAACACAGTGGACCGCTGCCTGCATACAGAGCACACACACATACCTTCCAACATGACCCATTCCATTAAGTACAAATTACTCTGCTCCTCCGTTTCCAACTGTCAGTTACTATGGTAACCACCTTTGCTGAAGGGGCAAACAGTTTTTTAAATATTAGTTCATTCGTTTAAACCAGGTGAGTGACAGTTGGAAGCTCAGGAGTGGATTAGATTGAACCTAATGGAATGGGTCATGTTGGAGGGTCTGCACACACAGCTGCTAGGAGGAGCTTCATCAGGGGCCTTAAACAGAAGGTAGAGTTTATGGAGCCATGGACAGACTTTGGGCCTGCTGACGTAGCATATCTTTCTGTATGTTCACATTGCACATGCCCAGAGCAGAAGCGTGCACAGCCACAGCAATTCAGACCCGAAACTAAATCAGATCTGCTATGAATGTCTACGATCAGAGGGGCGCTGGACAGTAAAGCCGGGTTTACACTTGGCCAATTCTCTTCACATCCATCTCCTGACAAGACTGTTTACATAAACCCTGGAAAGGATTGTGTCACCGTACACACTCTTACAATCTTTGCCAGACTGTCTGTCACTCACACACATAGGTGGCGCTGTGTGATGTCAGAATCGGGAGAAGGATTGGATAGAGCAGATGCAGGAGCGCGCTCATTTGGTCAGGTGGTTGGTGGTCAAATTTTATGCGGGTTCAAATATAATTTTACCTGACCAGGCGACCAATATTGGATGTTTTCATGTGGTTGTACATCCCTATTTATTGTCAGACCAACAGGATGGACAGAAGTATGACTGAAAGCACATTGGATAAGTATGCACCCAGTTTAAGGTAATTTTTCCTGTAAATAAACTAAATCTAGATTTTAACATTAGTGTAAATATACACAGCTAATTGCATCTGAAACATGGCTGCTGACTCTCCTGGAAAAACCAGGAGACTCCCGGAATTCAGGCATTGCCGGCAAAACTCCAATGAAGGGGATTGAGTCCATGATACCATTTAAACCACGGTCTCAGGTCCTACACGGCTGTGGGAGCCCTAGCGTTACTAGGGATAGGCAGGACTTGTCATCAAATGGGTGCAGGGGGCTGAGGGTATTGGTTCCTCTCCCTGTAGCTTCCAATGTGATGATTGGAATCTGCAGGAAGAGGGATATACCCTGAGCTCCCTGCGTCACTGATCCAGGAACCAGCCTTGAATGGGGAAGAAGTGTCCTCGTAGTTATGCCACTGGCAGAAGATACACAAAGGGTTCTAGTGTTTATGAACTCACGGAAAAGAAGTGTACAGTGTATCCCAAAAAGGCTATGCAGGGGAACTCGAGCTGTTTTCCCCGGAGCAGTACTACAGGAAAACACAGCACTAAAAAACATTTCATGATATTGGACCTGATTCAGATCTCCGTGCGGCTTACGTACACACACACACAAATCTGAAAGTAAGCGCGGAGGAGGGGAGCACACGGCCTTGTCACTCTCCTCCATCTTATGGAGTTCTGAACATTTAATTGTCCACGCTCCTACCTTAAGTAATACGCATGGAGCTGCGGCTGTACAAACTACCTGTCCCCACCCCCAGCATTTAATTATATTATTATTATATTATTATTATATTATAAATGGCGGCCTTATTATACGGAATTGTTTCGGTATGGAGCCTTGTTCCTTATGACACATAACATCTGCCACAAGCATGCACTGATATTACATGTGAAGGGGATTTAGGTAAATGACGTCTGTAATTGTAAATCAGGACCTTTATTTAAAATAAAAATGCTCTACTAAGAAAATTGAGGGAAATGTCAGAATTTTCTAATATAGCTGAGCAGGTTTGTAATAAAATGTAACAATTAATAGAAATAAATTGTAAATGTTTTAACAAAATAATCAGAATACATAAACATCAGGCCTGTTTCTAGGGGTGAGCAAGCCATGTTATCGTACGTGGCACGCCCCTAGGTGACTTAAAGGGGGTAGGGAAGCCCCCCTTTAGGTTCCGCAGCCCTCCCCGGGCCACGGTTACATAGACTGTGACTCACACAGACGCCGATTGCATCCAATAACAGATCAGAAATGAAATCCGAAAAGTTCAGTATTCACAATACCGATTGCATAGATAGATAGATAGATAGATAGATAGATAGATATGAGATAGATAGATAGATAGATAGATAGATAGATAGATAGATAGATATGCGATAGCTTAGTAAATCTGATCCCCAGAGTTTAAAAGTAAGGGCAAATCATGTGCATAGATAGACCTGTTTTTCAATGTGAGGGGTGCAAATTAATTTTATTTTATTTGCATGCAAGAAAAACTTTTATTTCTTTTTTTGAACATAGAACTCACATAATTCATAGCTATAAGTTTAATTTTTATATTATTAAAGTTGAGGTTTTATTCAGGTCTACACTTACATCTGTTACTGTATGAAGTTATTCATAACTTTGTCAGTCAACAGGTGTTGGAAAACTACAAATCCCATAACACTTTGCAAGGTATCAGCTATGCTGGCTGTTGTACTTTCACAACACCTGTGGCTAGATTTACTAAACTCCTTAAAAGGAAAAATGAGGGTGGTACCCACAGCAACCAACCAGATTCTAGTTCTTACTCTACTGACACATGCTAGAATATGTCAGCTAGAATCTCATTGGTTACTATAGGTAACATCTCCATTTTTCCTTTTCTGCACTTTAGCTAATCTAATCTCGTATTTTAGATGTGATCATCTTGCTACCAGAACAATACTTGTGTGGAAAATAGTGGGTGGAAGTAAATCAGCATCACACAATCTTTCTAGCCTGTCATTCAGAGTGTAATCAGCTAATGACAAGGCAGAGATTGGAGCCCAGCACATCTTAATGCACTCAGACTTGCTGAGATAGGCACATTTGATGTTTTCTGTGTAATCTGTGTGAAATTGAAAATGATGCATTCTATCTAATCATCTTTCCTGCTGTGCAACAGGTTTTCTCTTTTTTTTTGTTCCTGCATTTTATCTGACATTTATGCTTAAATAAGAATCAACCCCTGCTGACAGAGCACAATGACAGGACACAATGCCTGGAGATTATTACCTGCATTAAGAATATTTAAGCTACTGTATGTGCATAGGAAGCTGTGAGTCATTTTCTGCTATCACACTGTATATAACACAGCAGCTGTAACACACTCTGGTTCTTATATCTAGTAGTACGTATGTATGACCAAATCCAGGGTTGTCGACTCTCCCGGAATGACCGGGAGACTCCCGAAATTCGGCAGTTCTCCCGGTATCCCGGGAGAGCCGGCAGATCTCCGACAAGGGACTTTAGGTTCCTGGTTTTCATGAAACCACAGCCTCAAGTCATCAAACCCCGCCCCATCCCTATTATACCCCAATAGGGGTAATTATTTGTCAAGGTGTGGGGCTTAATGACACAATTTGCATAAATTGCGTTGCTAAGCCCCACCCCCTGCATGCATGTATGGCTTCCCGCCATGATCTCCCACCAGTCGGCAAACTGACCTAATCCAGGCTGTGATTTACATTCAATACAGTACTGTGTCTCTGCATAATGCCCAGAATAGAAGATCACTTAGGCCAGGACCCCGCTCACTGCTATGACTGCCTGTGGTCATAGGAGTGTTACATGGGAGAGAAGGGGGGACTAATGTAGCCCAGTCACAGTAAGAGCATGTTCTGGAAAATGAGCCCAAATCAGACCCATACATTTGGCTGGATCCATACTCACCAAGCTCGAAGCTTTGATGCCGAATCCCCGCTTGATCAAATCTTCGATAGGGTCGAGGGGAGGCCCCTCCACTGTTTATATGGATTTATGATCTGGTTCTTATAGCTTAAAAATATTTGCGCTGTCCACATTTTAAGTGGAATTCTGGATATTATGGTGGGCGCTTCATATTCCCTCCCTGTACTATATATATCCTATGCCCGTCCACACGTTTCCATTTGCCCCCTGGTAATACCCACCGTTTGAATTGATACCAACACGAAACTCTGGACCAGTTTAGTCAACATTTCCAATCCTAATGAAACGCCTCCTTTTATCAAGTCTGGATCCGCACCATTATGGTAAGTACACAAAAATGTTTCTGCCTGAATGTCCTGACTTCCTAAATGATCCAACCACTGGCCTAATCCTATGATAATCCCTAATCCTAATCCCACATGCAGGACAGAAGTCTGGATCCTGATGTTCCAGGTCCATACTAGATAATAGATAATAAAGGGAAACAGTGATAAGTCCTTGAGAAACAATTACTTTTTCTATTTAGTAAGCCATTTACTGATACTGGATAAAATCCTTTATTATTTATATGAGATATTCTCCTTTAACAAAATAAATATTTAGACATATTGGGCCTGATTCAGAGATCCGTCGGCGATGGGATCGCAAATATACGCATCTAAGTGGCAGGTCAGAGCAGGTTACATCCCACTGAATAAACAGTCACTCCCCTTGCAAACAGCGGCCGGACCTAAAGTTAGACCTGCATTGCCCTATCTTATCTGGCCGCACTCACTTCCGACCTTATGTGCAATAGTTGCGTATATTTAGGGTCCTATGTCTGTAATCGCGCCCACTTTCCCTCGTGTCAATGCCTACCCCGCCCATTTCACTTTCCCGCATCTCATTGCTCCCCCCGCCCATTTCTATGCAAATCCTTAGGTTCGTATATTTCCGCTGGACTTAGGATCGCAATTGTTTCCGACCGATTCACAAGTCCGACCTTAAAGCATTTCCCACCCTAACTTCAACGTAGACGGCGTTGCACTATTACTACGCGTGCGCAGTTGATGCAAAATCGATCCGACCCTAAATATACGCACCTAACTATCGTTAATATCGGATCTCTGAATCGGGCCCATTAGGCTGAACCCTCATCTAGGAAGTTCAGATGCGTAGATTGTCTGGTCCATTCATACTGCGCATACACAGTACCACAATTACACACAGAAACCCTGGACCCAAGAAACTGATTTCCATTGGCTCAGAAACCCCAAATGAGGGACATGCCAGACCTCCATTGGGTAGTTTATACTCATGATGGGCTTAGCTTGCCTGCGAGTTTAAACTTACATGAGGACAAGTTAAGGTAGGGTTCAGGAAACGTAACTGAGTACATGCATGGGGAATTGCCCTTTCCACTCACGTATGGAACTTAGGAATGGGAGGACGTACAGAACACCTCTGCTCGTCTACACTACACTCCTACTTCAAGATCCGGTCCATTCTACAGATGCTGTCCTTTGAAAACACATTTATTGATTGGATTTGCATTGTATTTACTATTACTTCTCACTGGGCATAAGGTTGCTTTTCCTATATACAGTTTTTTCTAATACTCAATCTAAAATATTGGGGCTGATTCAGAGCTGCACTTACACCTTTTTTTATGTGCAAGTGTAAACCTGAGCAACACCATATTAAACTGCAAGGGGAAGCAAATTTATATTGTGAAAGCAAAATTATATTTGAGAGGTAAAGTTTCTTAGCTGAGATCTATTTGATAAAATAAACATAAAGCTATGCAGTATTTGAGTTCTGTGTGCAAAAATAATGTATTTTGCCTGCATGCAATAGATTTAAGATGAATTAGCACCCCTTACTTTGCAAAATGGTATAGCCGAGCTGTACACCAGCACCTAAAAAAAAGGTGTAAGTGCACTCTGAAACAGCCCCATCGTCTTTAGTGAAAAACTGTGATGTGTACTGTTAAATATTAATATCTAATAGTATTATAGTAATGAGTATGTTGATGGAAGCTCCTGTTGTTTTGGGAATTGGTTATTTTTCAGTGTAGCATCTTATTATCTTAATAAGCGATATATTGTAAAGTTTATAATAACTTCATAGTTATGGAAATCATAAATGCAATCCGGTAGATTTCATCTCCGTGGGTAATGCATTGTAAGCTAATTACACGAGCTGTTGACACAAAGAAAAGATTTGCTGCAGTATAAATAAATTGTAAGACAACTAAATGACAAAGTATCTGCTGGTTTTAATTATTCTATATCCCATTAAGCTATTACAGAAACAGCTTTCCCATATTATAGGAGGATAGCAATATTTATTTATATCAAGAATAGGGCCCTTGTTACACTTCCAATTACTGAAGCTGCCACGTTTTGTGAGTATAATTTAATATGCTGTATATGAAATACACATAATTTGAAATATAAGTTATAAAGCTAGCAATGATGTACAAATAAACTCTGAAATATTGCTTAGCATTTTTATTACTAGTGTATTCCTAATATAGCACCCTTCCCGGATATGGTAAATGTTTATGCTTTACAACATACAGTACATCTAAAAATGCTGTATCTAAATAATGAGGTATAACAGTTTGATAGGTACTGATTAAGGAAATATCAATATCGCAACAGTGCTGCCCAATATCTTAAATTGCTGACACTTACATATCAAGCTGGGTCCAGACTTAAGTAAGTACTTGAAATTAGTTACTCCTGGGCTAAACCATGTTGGTTTTGTCAGGGGGAGTCAAGTTAATTGTATTCTTTGCATGCAGGGATATATCTTTGAATTGCTTACTGCACACAGTTACTGACCAGCTTTACTATCACACTGTTATTTAGACTTGGGATATGAAACATCATCTCTCAACTCTAATACTGTTTGTAACAGATGAAATATGACTCCCCTGCAATCAACATGGTTTCGCCCAGGAGTAACTCATTTCAAGCACTTACTTAAGTCTGGATCCAGCCCATCGTCCCTAGTTCATGCTTTGTTACCAATAGTCTTAAAACTTACAAACTAGCAGAGAGAGATTCTCAGCTGTGTCGTGATTGGCAAAACTGTATCTACAGGATGGAAATAGTCACTGTAGAGTGATTGCAAATAAGAGGAAATCAGGTGGAAAGTTACTCTTGGGCAAATCCATGTTGTATTTTAGGGAGAGACAAATTAATTTTGTTCTTTACATTTAAGGAGAATACTTGGCTTTTGCTTACTGTACACAGATACGGACCAGTTTTACCTTTAGACTGCTATTTAGATTTTAGATTTGGGCTGGACAACATTACCTCTCACTGGTTGTAACAGATGACATTTACCTTCCCTGCAAGTCAACATGTAAATATCACCTGTTTTACTTTCAAACTCTGGATTTTGATTTAGTAGCGTGATGCAGGCGAACCTCCAACACATGTGCCATTGCTGTGCGATCTTTATTTTTTCATAAGGGCGAGGGGAGACCACACTTTCTTCTGATAGGACCCTACCTTAACATTAACTGACCTTACCATAGAAAATGAGGATTGTGCATAAGGGCTCAGCCAAGCACTGGGTGTTTAATTTAAATACTTCCTCCCGCCATGTAGACATCCCGCCGCTTGAATGCCTTCCAGCAAAGAATTCTGGATCTGAAGGATCCAAATGTGTGCTGGAAGTGTGTAGTGTGCACATGAGTACATGACGAATGTATTAACCCCTAAGAGTGAGTTAGGTGCGGCCGGATCGGCACCTAACTAACCTGTCCTGGCCCACAAACCGCCCCCGTTTTTAGGAGCCTAATGGCACTTAAGAGTGTGATTATTAACCGTTCTTAAGAAGGAAAATACGCACAGAGATCCCTTACCCCATACGCTCTTCTTAAAAATGGCCTGAGGCTGCCGTGACATGTCTCTTCTTACTTACAGGTAATTAAACTCCGATCCTAAGTCCTACGTAGATAACGTAGGGGTAAATCCAGACCTACTGACTAGTAACGTTAGAACGCGTAACGTATTTACGCTAGCGTAATTTCTATGCACTCCCCTAGACACTTCCCTTGATCGTACGTACTTTAGCCATTTTGCGCTGCCCAAACCCTACCTTAACTTTCCCTAGCGTACTGACGTACATAATGAATTTACGTATGTGACAGCCAAACCCGGCCCATACTGTCCAATTTAAATGCCCCCCTCCACCTACAAAGCGTAATTACGGGTGTCGTATTGATGCCCCCGCCCCTTCATTCGTATTTACGCTGATGGTACGTATGTTAGGAGTTATGTGGCGTAACATCTGCACAGTAAATACAAATGACCAATTTTACGTCATCGGCTAGCGTACTTAGCTCAGGATCTGGCCCATAGTCAGTATGACTACACATGTGCTGTAGGTAAATTCTTAATTATATCAGCTTATTAGGTAATACACCTAATAAATTAGGACCCGGTAATATATTTAGTCAGACAAGTGTATGTAAAAATATGTATTCACAGCCAAAAAAATCCACAATGCTAATAATAACATATTTTCACACGAACAAGTCATGCAAAATATGTGTAATAAACGTGTCTGCACAGTGATAGTTAGCGAGTTTCCTTATGTCTTTAGGGAGGAAATAGGTTTATCCTGGAGCTTGTAAGTCTATGTTTGCTTAGTAATGGTAAATAAACAGAGGTGTAATAAAATCACTTTGATATAGAATAGAAATCCTGAAGTCGGTGCTGAGCTGTAATGTATTGGTTGGGTTTTCCAGCTGAGATGCTATGTACAAAATGTGTAGCAATTCAAGATGAAAGCTCAGGAAAAGAGGAGATGCCAATCTTTATATCCCCTCTGCTGCTGTGTTGTCTGACAGACCATGAGAAAGTCTTGGATGAATTATCCACTGGCCGCGGTCCTGCTCGCCTCGTTCCCATCAGGTAGCTGTCCTCTGGTGTCCTTTCTACGGACCGGATTTAGATTTAGTTACGTTCGGTCACTTACGCACGCAAAGGGGTCTGATCCAGAGCTACGCTGTGCCGTACTTCGTAAGTATGGCCAGCGTAGCTCCTAAGCACTCCCCCCGACACTCTCGCTGTCCCGGCATAATTACCCACTGTTACGCCGGCTGAAGGCTACCTTAACTCCAGCCGGCGTAACAGTGGTTAATTACACCGGGAAACTAATCGTAACCCCCTAACCCAGCCCTTCCTTCCTAATTTCCCTCCCTCCCCCCACCTACCTTCCATAACTACAGCATAGTTACAGTGCTGCATGCACCTACCTCCGTAATTACAGCACGATCCCGGGCACCCTGATAAATTGATTACACCGGGCAACATCTGCCTGGCGCATGCGCAGAACAGCAGAAATGGCGTTCTTACGCATACGGCCGCCGTAAAGACGACGGTGGTCGTAGGTCTGGATCTGCCCCAAGTTGCGTTTCACTGGAGGCATACGCCCTCCAGATGTTACGCTAAGGTCACTATAGTAACTTTGTTCCGTCCGAGCCCATTTCAGAGGAAATAAGCTGTGGAAAGCATGCTCCCACACTGTAGCCGATCAGCGGTCATACGGACCAATGATCCGCAAGCTACACTTAATGCAGGCTTATTGTAGCGTAAGCTGCCATAAAGCCCGAACGCGAGAGGGGAGTGACTCCCCTCTCGCTCATGTACTTACGGACCCCCGCACGCACGGAAAACATGCCGGGGTCTGAATCCGGTCCTACATCTTTTGCAATGAAAAGAATTTCATTAAAATAACAAAAGGACCGCGTCACAAAATCCGATTTTGCCGCTGGATGGCTACGCGATATGTTTCCACGCCAAGGGCCTCATTTACAAAAAACGATTTTATGCTGCGATTTAAAATCGTTCTATCTTGCCGCGATTTTGCCGCAATTTTTTGGTTTAAAACGCGGTATTCACAAAGATGCGCTTTTACCGCGATTTAAATCAAATAACACAAGTTGCTGCAATTTTTAAAGGGCTAAATCGCGGTGGTTTTTTAGAAATCCACCGCGATTAGCCCTTTAAAAAACCCGCGTATGTTTTTTAAAAAAAAAGAGTGCTGCATGGCTGAAAGCCTTAGCCATGCTGTGCTGATAGAAGTACAGGTAAGCATTGCTGAGCCTTGTAGTTCTATCAGCGTCAGCATGGTTAGACTTCTAACCACATGACGCTGCCTGTGCTGTGTAAAAAAAAAATACAGTGTTCAATAAACATATGCATATAAATAACAATGTGTCAGTGTGAAAAAACACATATTCCCTGACTAATATTAACCCCTAATGTGTTAACTTGCCTCCGTTGGTCCGTGTCCTATACTAAGTGTACTGTAATGTAGTGTTTGTTGTAAAAATGAAAGATTTTATCACTCACCGTTTGTCGTCCTCTGTCTTGGGAAGCCTTGCTAGATGGGACAAATCATTTTCTTTCAAACGCACCAGCAGACCAACGTCTGCTCTTCAAGTTGCAACGTTATGCCTGGCGCTGACAGTCTCCTTCTCCTCTGCTTCATTGCTGCTCCTAATGACCATTCGGTCACTAGGGGGAAGCCTTTTATTTAAATGATGACGTTAGAGGCCAGAGTGTACCTGACATCATCATTTAAATAAAAGGCTGCCCCCTAGTGACCGAATGGTCATTAGGAGCAGCAATGAAGCAGAGGAGAAGGAGACTGTCAGCGCCATGCAGAAGATGCAGAAGAGCCGGAGCAGAAGACCGGGGAGCCCTCTTCAATCAACAGAAGATTCTTCTCATCTAGCAAGGCTTCCCAAGACAGAGGACGACAAACGGTGAGTGATAAAATCTTTTATTTTTATTTTTACAACAAACACTACATTACATGTGTAAAAAGATACAGTACTCTACAAAAGCATGGGCGCTAATGAGATTGAGTAAATTGATGGAGCTGAGACACAGGGTTAGTTAAAAAGTAAATATTTATTGTAACAATAACGTTGCAACTTGAAGAGCAGATCTTGGTCTGCTGGTGCGTTTGAAAGAAAGTTTGTTGTCTTTAGATGAGGAGATTTCCCTTAGAAAGTTAAAGTCCTGTTTGGAATATGTGGGCAATGTCCGTAGTATTGGGGATGCGAGGTTGTACTTCGATGTTTATCATTAATTGACATTGGATATAATACTGGGGTGCAGGGCTGAGGGATTATCCCTTCCGATGCAGATGTGGATTTAATGTATGCAGCAATGTCCGCAGTATTAACAGTACAAACCTTTTCATTATTACTAAGCTCCTCCCATGTGCAAGTGCTACCCAGACTCTTTACTGGAAGCTGTGAGATGTGTCTTTTGTCAGATGTCTGGATTGTGCGATTGGGGCAGTCGGCTAGGGCGCAAAGCTGCAGTGGGGCGCCATTTTTTATTTATGTTCTTGGAGGTGAAATTGCTTTCTAATATGGTTGCTTGGATGCACGCACATCCAACCATCTGAGGTGGTAGAGGTAACACAGTAGAACAGTTTAAACTTACTTGGGATAAATATAAGGATATCCTAAATCATAAACTAAATTAAGGGTAAATAGGGTCTAGGGTAATTATAGTTTTAAATAAACAACTGGGCAGACTGGATGGGCCATGTGGCTCTTATCTGCCGTCACTTTCTATAATTGTTTCTATGAAACCTCTAATGTCCCAAAAGATACAATACAGGACCAATACCAATAAAATTTCATAAAAAACAGGATCTCCTCCAGTTATGAAAATGTAACGCAAAAAAAAAGGTATACATATATATAGATATATAATGAAACTAGCATGATAGCGATATTATAAGAATTGGACAACAAGCTTATCTATAAAGTAAAAAAAAAATTGTGGGATTGCTATATAAAGGTACAAAGGTATACATAAATATAGATATATAATGGAACTTGCATGATAGAAATATATAAAACCAACCCAATAGAATTATCAAGCCGCACAGCAACAGGCCACTTCTTGTGTATACCACACATTTCAGATTCACAGTGTCAGTTATGGTTGTATGATAGAAATATACTGTAGTAAGAATTTAACAACAAGCTTATCCAAAAAATCGTGGTATTGCCATAGATATTTTAGTGCAGCCACTCACAGATTCCTATTGGGATTATGAAAACATTTTATCGATGAACAATAAAAAATACAGTAATTAATACAACATATCATGATAAGTAAAATATGGTCGAATATTAATATGCATATGAATGAAAAATGAATAAAATAGGGCCATATATTTATCCATCGATGGGGTAATTGACGACACTGGTCAGTCCAAGAAACCCCTCAACATCAAAGATATATAAACCCTATTGTTTGGATTGCTATATACAAAAAAAAAATTGCTATATATAAAGAAGGAACTTTTATATATATAAAAAAGAGGCTAGATCAGTGTAAATAAATAAATAAATAACCAGAAAAGTACATGGGAGTGTATATAAATATGTGCAAAGGACTATAAATATTTATGGATGTTAGCCATTATATCTGAGTGTTGTATTTAATGAATATTCGTGAGTCCTATCTGTATAAAATAAGAACACATATCTATGAGTGCTATCCATATTAGTGACTCTAAAATTGCATACAAAAGATGACTTCTAATACAAAGATGGATTCTAGGTTGTGCTGATCTAAGTAGGTTGCTAT
>WWET01004528.1:88218-105610 GCA_011038615.1 Limnodynastes dumerilii | reverse complement strand
CGTCGTATTTTTTCCGACGCTAAATTTTTTTAAATACCGCCTGCAATTGAATCAGGCCCTATATGTCCTGCGTATTTATTGTTGGCCTCGGGTACATGTGTACATTTTTGTGTCACAAGTAATACATGAAATAATGAAAACTTTAACATTACTTTTAAACAAATATTTCTGAGATTTTTTAAGAAAGGAGTTTGAGGGCGAATGCGGCACATTAAGCAATTACTGCATCTAGAGAATCTTTTATTTTTTTATCACTCCCAATTTATTTGAATATGATTAAGGGAGGGCTGATATGATTAAATGGTAAATTGGTTTTTATATTGGTTGTCTTCTGGTTTATAAAATTCGGTCTATCATTAATGTAAGATCTGGATCCCCCTTAAGAATATCCCAATGTTTAGAAATAATCTTTTCAACCTTCCTAAATTCCACTTTCCTAATAACCTTTTCTAAATCTTTCTCCTTATAACCCTACTCGAGAAATCGTAATTTCTTCTTTTTTAAATGGAAAGTAGTATCTTTTTTAGTGTAATTCCTCTTAATGCAGAGAAATTGGCTTTTAGGTATATTTCATAATCATTTGTAATGATGATTGCTATCCGTGGGCATATAAGTATTGGTATTAGTAGGTTTAATGAAATTTTGGGTATGTACTTCGTTATTTTCTAAAATTAAGTCTAAAAAATTAACTTCTAATTCACTGCTTTTCAAAATTAAGAACAATATTTAAATTGTTAGAGTTAAGATATGTACAAAATGTATTGATGCATCTGACCCATCCAAAATAAAAGGAACATCATCAATGTACCTTTTTCCAGAGTACTAGGTTTGTTCCATAGCTGTACCATATTGTTGTAGGAAAAAAGTATCATCAACATTAAAATAATTTTTTCTTAAAATACATTTTATACTCTCAACAATAAAATCTTTAAGGTCACTTGACATGGAGGATTGATCTTAAAAAAACCGTTTTACTGCTAAATCCCTTCTTTATTTGAAATAATTGTGTAGAGTGATGACACATCAGCTGTAATCATCCTGTAATAATTTTTCCAAGTTATGCCCTTCAAAATTTAAGTAGATCCATAGTATCTTTTAGAAAGGATTTGATACTTGCCATAAATGGTTGTAGATGAAAATCCACTACCATAGATAAATTGCCACTATGGGACAACCTGGTGGATTTATTAAGCTTTTGTGTACCTTGGGTAAAATATAAATAACTGGTACTGCTGGTACTGTTTGGAAATAGTCCGTTCAGAGAGGGACTCTAATGAAATTTGTAATCTGTTTGTGGGGTCTCCTTTCAATTTTTTGCAAGTAATGTGGTCCACTGGTTGACGTTATATTTCCGTTATATAGTCTGATTTATATTTTTAAAAAAATCACACCTCCCCCTATATCTGCAGAATTTATTACAATATTATTTATTTTTTTAATCCCTCTTAGGCGTTAAATTTTTTCTTGGTTAAATTATTTTTCTCTTTAAACCTGTACTGTCCAGTGTTGATATTCCTCTGGTTTATTTTATGAATGTCATTTATCACCAATTTTTCAAACATTTCAATAAAATTCCTCTCTTTAACCTAAAGAAAAAGTGGAATTGCCTTTAAATGACTGTGATGTTTCAAGTGGTTGGGCTTCTTCCTGATCTTTAAAAAACTTTTTTTTTAAATTTGAGTTCCCTCACGAACTTTGAACATCAATATATAAATTAAAGCCATCACAAATATCTGATGGGGAAAAATTATGGCCCTTCTACAATACTGGTTCCTCCATAGGGGTAAGATTATAATTACTAAGTTTAAAAACTTTTGTACCTACCTGATCCGAGCAGGGTCTGGGGGGATGAGGATCGTAATCATCATCTCTAGCTTTCCTCTCCTTCCTACTATTTCCTCTTCTCCCTCTTTTGCGTTTCTTATAATTTAAATGGGAGATCTCCATCCCCCTCTGTTCCCTTAAACATGTGGGGATGGATAAGAGTCTGATACTCTAAGGACAGGGGCCCAGATCCTGGGCTACGGCCGACAGGGGAATTATGTACAGCGCATACGTAATTTCCGTCTAAAAGGTTGTGTGCATGCGCACAACCTTCTTACAACGCCGTAAGTGTCGGCGTACGTAACTAACGCCTCTTATGAAAAGAGGCTTTCCCCCCCATTACCCATGTCGTATCTCTGCCGTAAAGGCATAGATAGACATGCTAATGATGGGATGGGACGGGGGAAGCCCCTCTATGATGAGGTATGTGGCCGTAAGGTCAAAGAAGGTTAATGTTACGATTAGGTCTCAAGAAGGAGGAGGTTAGGGCCAGGGGCAGATTGGGAACTTAAAGTGGCCCTGGAAAAAAAAAATCTGCAATAGGTCTCATGTGGGCGGGATTAACTATTGGTGGGATCCCAAAAATATGTATACTGAATTGGTACAGAATAAAGAACCTGCTGACAGGTATTTCACATTCCAATAAGTATTTATAGTGACCTCTATGCAATGCAGGTATTCACTGCCACCCCAGTGACCACCACCCAAAACATACAGCATCCCAGTGACCACCACTCAAAACGTACAGAATCCTAGTGATCACCACTCAATACATACATCCTTATGATCTCCATTTTATGCAGACATAATTTTAGCAACCACCACCCATGACAGTCAACATCATAGGTTTCTTCAAATAAAAAATTCCCTGTAAGTCCTATGGCCAATCCGCACCTGGTTAGGGCTGAAGGGGAAGGTTAGGGTTAGGCTGCAGGAAATGGCGGGTTATAGGAGGGCTAAGGTTAGGGTTAGGATGAAGGGCTTACCTGTCTGCAGAAAAATCTTCAAGACTGCAGGAGTTGCAGCAACTATCGGCAATTGCTAAAAGATCAGATATAACAACATTTAAATATTATTGTCTTGTGTGGACACTGTTCTCTAGACTTAAAGGGGCTGATCCAGAACAACGCCTGCTGGTGTTATTACGGCGGCTGTATGCGTAAGATCAGATTTTTCACCAATCTGCGCATGTGCCGGGCAAATGTTTGGTCGCGAAAGTAAGATTTTTCCTAATTCTGAATCGTGCGCCCCTAACTCTAGCATATTTACGGTGAAAGGGGTGTGCCAATCTTAAGATCACCGTAAATATGATAAAGTTAGGGAATGTGGGGGAAGGCATGCTAAATAGTTAGGAAGGGCAGGGCTGATCAGTTTACGGGCAGTTTGTAGCTACGTCCTGCCATAGTTATGCTGCCAAAAGTTAGAGCAGCCTGCAGCCGGCGTAAGGCAGTGTAACTACGGCAGGATGCGGAGGAGTGTCAGGGGGAGTGAATTATAGAAACGCTGTGCGTTAGTACGCACATCGCTTCATCGTGGCTCTGGATCAGGCCCAAAGTTACTGAATTTAGAGAGTTAAAAGTCTAATCTTACGAATGAAAGGCTGCATAGAAAATTGGCTGTTTAGTGCCACTCTTTGTGACAATATTCTTGTACAGTGTGTCCATTTTGTTATTGTAATGTCATTCGGTATTAATATTTTGAGCATATTGATCCACCTCCAAGTTAATCTCTATTTCCCCTTCAAGCAACTCATATATAATACATTGATTTAGAACTTCTTATTGAGACTGCTTGACTAATCATTTACCATTTGGAAAATATATTACGGGAAAGCTATTTTTGTCGTAAGAACACTAGTTCGTGTATTGCATTAACAGTAACAATTGTACTTTATTCTTTTACATTTCTTTTTTTTTTCTCTTAACAATTTAAAATGCAACCTTTGGCACTTTTCAGCAGCACACGACATTTAATTAAATAAAGTGCTTTCAACATTTATGCCAGGAACACCTCATGTCACCAGTGTGCTTAACTTTTGCAGTATTAACATAATGGAAGAATAAAAAGTACATATTTTAATGAGAAATTACCAAGATGTCATACAAGTATATATCTAGTTTATTATGTGTGCAAAATCATTTATTGTTATATACTTTAACTTACAGTATTAATATTCAACACAGTTCTTTAATATTAATCAATAAAACAAAATGCTAAATAATGAAAATACTTTAGCAGTGATGTTATTTTATAAAGATATCCTTGATAGGCTATATTTGTTTCTGGAATCACACAATTCTGGTAAGTAGAAGCATAGGACCTGATTCACAGTTAAGAAGGCTTTAGGTTCTTAATTATACGCAACTAGTAGCAAAGAGAATACCCTTGACACACCCCCAGTTTGCAGCTTCTTAACCGATTTAAGAATGCCATAGGACTAACTTAAATTTAGGTTCTTAGTTGTGCGCATAGGGTGGCTCATTAAGAACATTTCTGCCTAACAGCACCCAGATTTCTTCATTTAAAGGCCCCCCTCCACGCAATCTTCTTATCTTCATTCTTAAGTTTTCCCAGCATGCCCCCTTCTTTCTAAAGTCACTACGAACCTAGAAGAAGTAGGTTCATAATGGTGATTCAGAGCCATCCCATTCTTAAGTCCTTCGTAAATTGCGTATATAAAGGTTCTACCAGGGCACGAAGTGAGGGGGTATACGGGGGGTATACCATACCGTCACTTCTCCCCTGCTTTAATTGAAAAGCTATAAATCTCCATTCACTTCTATTATGTCTATATTTTCATACAGCCACTTCTAAATGTCCATACCGGCACTTCTAAATTTCCACTTATACCTTCTTAAATATACGCACCTAAAAAGTAGCATTTTCTTATCTGTGAATCAGGTCCATAGATATCACAAATATATGTATATGTATATGTATATTTTATTTACACATAAAATGCAATGAGCATGCTGTAGTTAGAGGTGAACTATACAGTTGGTGTACTCTATAAACAAATTAGAGATGAGTGGTTAAGATTTGAAAAAATATTGAATTTTGGGTATTTGTAGCAAAACGAGGCACTAAACCACCCACTAAATTTTCCTAAAGTGAAGCAAAATTTTATTTCTGGCAACATTCTGAAGGTGGAATGTGAATGCCAACAATTGTAGGATCAACAGTTATCCTGCTGGTATTAAAATGACCAACAGCTTTAACATGTCGATTTTACCCTGACGTTCCCTCAACAACTGTCAGTTAGAATTTTGTAATATTGGAACTTTCTGCGTTTAACGTTACAATAACCCTAAACTCAACCCAGTCATTTCAGTCTATGGGATTGAAGCTGTAGACATGGACATCATAGCCTGTCATTAATTATATGTGTGGTCATTAGATAATAGGACTTTTTTCCCATGGATTTGGTCTCTTTTCCCACTTCTTGGTTTGTTTTCTTTTTCTGGTTACTAGGGTCCAAATGTACTAAGCTGAAAGAGGTGAGAGTTTTGAAAGAGGTGCGAGTTTGCCCATAGTAACCAATCAGATTCTAGATCTTATTTAACTGTTGCATTCTAGAGAATGTCAGCTAGAATCTGATTGGTTGCTAGGGGCAAATTCTCACCTCTTTCAAAACTCTCACCTCTTTCAGCTTAGTAAATTTGGACCTAGGTTGTCGATGGCTCATTGCTTTCTGCTTTTTTACATGTTACATTCTTTTTATTGGTTTACTTTGGGAGCCTGACATTTTATGAGCACACATATTGCAACACAAGTTAAGGAGATGCACAGTCTACATTATAATCTTGGTTTAAATGTGAGTGCAGGTGGTGGCTCAGCTGAAGTCATATCCCCCATTTCTGTATCTGTATCTGTTACTGCCATAATTAAGGGTTGGCCATTATAGTCCCATCTGGGAGGCAGACACAGTTGTTGAGATTGGCAGGGACTTGCCATGTATTGTATCTTTACTGAGGTGGAAGATCACTGGTTTTGTATTGGGTTATTTAAGAGCCCCATTCCCTGTTTGGCTGTCTATACTGCAAACATGTTTGCCCCCATCAATTGACTTAGTACATTAATAAATGCAGATTCTACTCCAAAATTAAACTTGTGTTTTTTTTATTATTGAGTTGTTTGTGTTGAGGTAAAATCATGGAGGAGAACATCGAACATGGGGAGATTATGTGACTGGCAATGATCAATGTTATGGACTTGAACAAGATAATGAGGAAGAATTCCAAGTCACATTTATGTGAAATTATTATTATTACATATCTGACTGTACACACACACACACGCACACACACACATTCACACACACACACACACACACACACACCTTTTATACCAAATAGTACAGAATTTTTAACACAAATGCAAAGAGTTTTTATTTTTTTATAGAACTTTCCTTTGGCCTCACATTCCACCAATCACTTTTAATAATGTTAGTCTGACACAATCACATCTATCTTTATAGTGCAGTCACATGCTGATTAATAGATGCATGGCAGAAAGTAAATGTGTAATCCATCTTATATGTACAGTCTGTTCATATAAAGGAAAACATAATCATCATAACATCAGAAGTGATAAATTAATTAATAAAAGTTAAAAACCATAAATAACCTCTGCTTGGGGTCCATATACTGAATGAAACCTATTTCTTTGTACTTGGTTTTATGGGGTTCTGTTCTCCACTCTGAAAGTACAGACAGCTGACAGTTATTTGTCGGTTGTCTCTGTTTTAAAAAATCTGCCTAATCAGAAAGTTTTTATAATGAATGGATAAATATGCAGAATTAATTTTTCAGCAACTTACCCAATCATTCACATTTCCTACACCTGTTGCAGCACCCGACGGAAGACGTGTCGCAGCACCTGATTTGGACAGGATAGTGTAGAAGGGAGTCTTAGGGTTTAGCTGATGGAAGGGGATGTTGTGTAGAAGGGGAGACTTAGGTTTAGGCTGCAGGGAGGGGATGTAGCGTAGAAGGGGAGACTTAGGGTTAGGCTGCGGGGAGGGGATGTGGTTTAGAAGGGGAGACTTAGGTTTAGGCTGCAGGGAGGGGATGTAGCATAGAAGGGAAGACTTAGGGGTAGGCTACAGGGAGGGGATGTGGTGTAGAAGGGAAGACACAGGGTTAGGCTGCAGGGAGGGGATGTGGTGTAGAAGGGAAGACTTGGGTTAGGCTGCAGGGAGGGGATGTTGTGTAGAAGGGGAGACTTAGGTTTAGGCTGCAGGGAGGGGATGTAGCATAGAAGGGGAGAGTTAGGGTTGGGCTGCAGGGAGGGGATGTAATGTAGAAGGGAGACTTAGGGTTAGGCTGCGGGGAGGGGATGCAGTGTAAAAGGGAAGACTTAGGGTAAGGCTGTGGGGAGGGGATGCAGTGTAGAAGTGGAAGACTTAGGGTTAGGTCGTGGGAAGGGATCCAGCGTAGAAGGGGAAGGTTAGGGGAAGGGAGGATTAGGTTAATAAAAGAGCAGTGTTGGGGTTAGGATAAGTGTTGGGGTTGGGGAAATAGTCACCAGTCGGCACTGGAGATTCCTTCTGGGGATCTCTGATTCCCTCACTCTGGCGGGAAAGGAACAAGGGTGGTGGAACGCCAGAAAAGTACTGTTTTCTGCGATGAACTGACCAACAACCATATAAACATATAAACAATCATTCCGTCATCAAGTTCCTCCCTAAACTAGTGTTGCTAGGCAGGGGGGCAGGACTTGAGGCTGCGGTTGCATGGAAACCACAAGCCTCAAGTCCTTGTGGGAGATTTGCCGGCTCTCCTGGGATACCGGGAGAACTTCCCAAATTGCGTGAGTCTCCCGGACATTCCGGGAGAGTCAGCAAGTATGACCTAAATCTGGTGATTCAGAGCCACCCCTTTCTTAAATCCAATGTAGATTGCGTACATTGGGCCTGATCTAGACTTACGATATTGCGCTGTGCGTACTAACGAACAGCGTAACATCTATGCACTTCCCCCGACACTCCCCCTGTCCTGGTGTAGTTACACTCTGTTACGCCAGCTGAAGGCTACCCTAACTTCAGCTGGCGTAATAGAGTGTAATTACGCTGGGACCGGAGCGTAAATGACAAACCCTGCCCTCCCTGCCTCATTTCCCTGCCTCCCCCCGCCTACCTTCCCTAACTGCAGCATAGTTACGGCGTCCGCAACCTAGGAAAGCCCCTTCACCCATAACTACGCTGCAGTTATGGACTCCAGATCCACAGTAAAGGAAATCCTTAACTACACACTAACAAAACATCTAATCTTACGTATACGTCCACCGTAACTACGGCGGTGAGCGTAGGACTGGATCAGGTCCATTGGGCCTGTCCAGACCTATGGTGGCACAGGGAATTATGGCCGGCTCGGCAGTAATTTCCCTGTTATGAAGGTTGGGTGCATGCGCTCAACCTTCATATGGCGGCTTTCCTCCCCTTTACACGTGCCATATCTCTGCCGTCAAGGGGGAGATAGGCATGCAAATTAGGGAACAGGGCGGAGGAATCCCCAAAAGGCAGCAGAGCTGATAGTAATAGTTAGGGTAGGAATCTGGACATGTAAGTGTACTCCACGCTACGATGACGGCCGCACAGACCTGGGGCGACCCTAAGGCGCCCGTAGGTCTGGATCAGGCCCATTGTTACTACATATGCGCAGTTTATCTCTTCTTAAATTTACACACATAAAAAGCCGCAGATTCTTAATTGTGAATCAGGACCAATGTGTCTTCACACGCTACAAAAACTGGAGAAGTTTCCTGAAAAGAAGATCATAATTAAAATTATGGCCAGAAATGTGAATAGGTTGCCACAAAAATGGCATGCAAACTCTAAACAGGGCCTGCAAAATAGTAGGAGAATATGTATAGACAGCTGTGTCCTTTTAAAATAATGCACTAGTTAAAGTTTACCAAATGCCTAATAAGTATCAGCAGATGTGAAAAGTTTGTATTCTAGGGCTGAATGTTCTTATATGCAGATCTGCAGAAAGATAACATGTTTTCCTCCTTCCCTGTGATCCATAAATAATTCACAGTCCAGGAAACTTGCCACTTGCTTGTTGACAGCTTAGCTAGAGGTGGAACAGACACTTGCTGGAGGCTGATGTACTGTAACTATTGATGATATACTGCTGTTAACAGCATGAAGATAAAATCAGTCAAATATAGTAATGAGCACTTTATATTTCATGAAAATGTGGGGGCAACATTATATAAATATGCTATGGGTATATTTTGTTTGATCATGAATCAAAGCAAGACATATATTTGTACCAAAGGTCAATTTACTGTTGACACTAGGCTTATTTATGTATGTATTTATTTATTTTTCTTCCTTTAGGGAAAAACTGAGATATCTGTGCAACTAATTAATGGGCAGAAAAAGCTCAGATGTTCTGCTATTGTGATGCCATATAATTTAGTTACAAAGCAGAGAGAGCGTCAGACAAAGTTAGTGGTTAATGTAGACTTACGAAAGGGTGTGGTTTTCTCGGTATCCAGCAGGGGAGCAGCAACATCAGTCGCTTTGTGACTGCTGCAAAAGAAGAACCCGTCCAGTTTTGAATGCTGCATTGACGACAGGTAAGATTTACACGCAACGCCGCCAACCCTTACCCTAAACTTTACCCTAACCCTCTCCTACTATTACCAAAACCTTAACCTTCCATCTTCTGCAGCCTATCCCTAACCTTCTATGTCCCGCATGCGCTCTCCACAGTGTCCGTCCCCACAGGCAACCGCAGCCCACCCCCATTCTCTCCCCGGTGTCTGGGAGAGAAGCTTACGCTATTGAGACTGGGTGCTTTGGAAAAAAGGGGACCTTTCACTTTAAATCCGAATAATAAAAATCTCAATGTAAATATTTCGGCAAGGATACAGTCATAATTCAGCTGGAAGATTTATCATTTTCAAAATAGGGCCGGCCAGATCGGTAACTGCACTCCATATGAAAAGGGGGCATTTTCCTATTGGCAGAATTAGAAAACATCCAACTCTTGTTAACAGCAGGAAACGCAAAGTACTTCCACCAACAAAAAAACCCTCAGACTTTAGATCTCAGCAGCTTCAGCAGATGTGTTCAGAGGGGTTAGGAGGTGGCACAGATGCTGGCATGCTCACTGTCAGGAACGGATATGGAATGTTTGTTAGGGTTAACATTTCACATGTTCAATCCGCGCTCTGTTATGAAATATTGCTGGTCCCAGAACAATCGATATTTACTGAGGACATTTGTCTCACCGCCAATGGGTCGGGTTCAATGATAAATGTCCCTCTAGAGTCAATCAGAGAAAATAAATGGTCAGATAACATTCACACCTTAACCTGGCTTCAAAAGAAACTCTGTGGACAAGAGACTCCAGCACCCCAGGGGGTATCATCTCAGAGGCCTCTAGAAGAAACACTGAGATTTGGCCAGTAACTGTCCCTAGGTTCAAAGGAGTTTTTATTTTTGGGGAAATTCAAACTTTCTAAAGTTTGTGGAAACTTCAAGTGCCTGATTTACTAAGCTGGAGATGTTGCCCATAGCAATCAATCAGATTCTAGATCTCATTTAACTATTGCATACTAGTGAATGTCAGCTAGAATCTGATTGGTTGCTAGGGGCAACATGTCCACTTTTCCAAACCTGCAATTTTAGAGAAGTATGACACTAAATCCTGCTGGTAATACTTGCACTTTTTATGTTGGTGGCAGTTTGGGAGGGACATTAATAAGCCACTGGGCATGCATGCATCATACCTAGCGATTGTGTGGTATCCAGACATCAAAAATAGAATAAATACCTGCACCAACTCAATGGATGGACATTTCGAATTTCACTTTTTTTGTTTTATATCCAGACATCACTCATAAAGCCAGGAATGTAAATACTTGTATAAGTGGTACAACTACACAGAGGCAAAAATATGGTTTTATGGATTCAGTTATCAAAATCAGATGGTCACAGCCTGCTGACCATACACCTCTCCCTGCCAAGGGGAGGAGAGATAGATAGATAGATAGATAGATAGATAGATAGATAGATAGATAGATAGAGATAGATAGATAGATAGATAGATAGATAGATAGATAGATAGATAGATAAATAGATAGATAGACGGACGGACGGACGGACACAGATAAGGTGTCTTTAAATATGGAAGGAGCCAACGGCTCAATGTGGTTCTATGTGAGGTCCAGATTGCCAGTCTGGTGGGATTATCAAAAGTTTCTGCTAAGCCTCTAGCCCAGATTTAATTTCCACATAAGTAATTATTTTCTGTTCTTTCTCCATTTTGTTTTAAATTGCTTGTATGTCTTTTTATTCTGTTTAGTCTTGTAACCTTGTATTGTTAAATCTTTTTTTTTTTTTATGATATAAGCATTGTACTTTTTGTAGAATACATTTTTCGTTTATTTAGCCTTGTTCATATTTGCTCTGAAACCCTTAGCCTCTGAAGAAACTTGACTGCTTTTTGGCTACTGTAACTCATAAGGGGAATTGATAACTCACAATGTGATAATTTCAATAAGTGCAGTTATAAATTTAGAAGATTGTAGAAATAAAGTCACGGGGTAATCATTTTCGTTAAGGGGGTTATAACTGTGTTGATAGGTTTGTGTTGGACCTTAAAACGCGTGGTGGCAGCTTGAATATTTTGGGTACATATAGATATTTACCATAATAGCCATAACCATTATTTTGGGGTGGGGGGAGCAAAGGAAAAGATATATGAGGACATACAAGGGATGAAAGAATGGCTGTTTATGTATACCTTTGGTTTTTTGCTCTGACAATAACATTTCTATCCCTAATTTAGACTCCAGCATATTATACATTGCTTTTCAATCAAATAATGATTTTAAACCTTTTCTTAAGATATACATTACTTTTGTCCTGAATGCTGGGAGATATTTCACGCTCCGACAACTGGGCGCTGCACATCTCTGCTAATGGTATACGCAGCAATGTAAGTTTTATTATGTAGATCATGACTCGAAGTGAGGGGGTATACAGGGGTATGACATATCGTCACGTCTCCCACGGATTTATTTGAAATGTTATCAATCTCCATTCACTTCTATTATTTCCATATTTTCATACTGCCACTTCTAAATGTCCATACCGCCACTTCTAAATGTCCATACCGCCACTTCTAAATATCCATACTGCGACTTCTAAATGTCCTTACCGCCACTTCTAAATGTCCATACCCCCCACTTCTAAATGTCCATACGGCCACTTCTAAATGTCCATACTGCCTCTTCTAAATGTCCATACTGCCTCTTCTAAATGTCCATACTGCCTCTTCTAAATGTCCATACTGCCTCTTCTAAATGTCCATACTGCCTCTTCTAAATGTCCATACTGCCTCTTCTAAATGTCCATACTGCCTCTTCTAAATGTCCATACGGCCACTTCTAAATGTCCATACTGCCTCTTCTAAATGTCCATACTGCCTCTTCTAAATGTCCATACCGCCACTTCTAAATGTCCATACAGCCACTTCTAAATGTCCACACCGCCACTTCTAAATGTCCATACAGCTACTTCTAAATGTCTATACCACCACTGCTAAATTTACATACCGCCAGTTCTAAATGTCCACACTGCCACTTCTAAATGTCCACACTGCCACTTTCAAATTTCCACTTTGCCCACTGCTGTGATGGACTAGCGCTTTAAACCTGCCTAACAAGCCCCCAATCCCAAGGAGGCACAGCCCACATCCCCAGTGGACTTGAGCACACCCTTTTTGGCGGCACAAAAAGTATCTGTATTATACAACAATGGGGGAAGGGGCTTAATAAGTTCCTGTACCAGCGCTCAGAATCCCTCTTGGTTGCCCCTGTGCTTGAATCAAAAAACATAAGGAAGTTCCTGGCTGCCGATGTCTATTCCACTGCAAAATCAAAATTAAATTAATGTCTCATTGTTACATATCTATAAACAGTTCTTACAGTTGGCATATGTCATGTAAAATCCTTTCATCTTTATTAGCATTCATTTATTAGTTCTATTAATGACTGCATTAAATGATGTCTTATTTAGGGTTTTATTTTTTTTATTTTTTTTGCCAAAAGGTTGAAACTGTAAGCATCTAGTAGAACAGCAGCAAAGGCGGAAGAGAGATGCTGTATAATTTCTATAATTATTTTCTCTTGTTCTGAGTTTAAACACGGTAACCAGGCTGTAAGAAGATAAATTAATTAAATGACTGCATTTATGATTTCCCATTGAACTGTATATCAAAGAAAGTCAAACAATGCAGAGGAACAGAGGAATATTTCCGGCTAATTAATGCCATAACTTAAGTGAGCTTGTCTTACCATATGTGTTTTAGATCCTCCTCCATGTAACCTAAATAGAAGGAGAATTGCTCAGATGATTGCAAAATGAGAACAAAATAATCACTTCATTAAAGCTATTCAGGTATTCATGAAGTACTAAAATATGGATAATGACTTGAACTCCCTCCTAAAAATCATCATCTGTCCCCAATTAATACTGATGTATTGTACTTGTAAGAGCTGTTAATGATCAAATTAATAGTAAATTATTGTGGCTCATATAATCTGTCTTACAATCATGTATTTATTATACGTTGGATAGCACTGATCAGTACCCCAGGAGGCTTATTGCTATCCATATTATACAAAATTTATAGAGGACTTTGTTTGCAGTGATATATGGTTGTGAAATAATAAAACAAAGGCTTGCTGACTGCTAAAAGTCCTTTGTCCTATAAATTGCGACGCACGTGTCTCAGACCTCCATGGGTGTGTGGGCAAGACAAAGCTTTGCTTGTTGTAATATTAGGGATTGTTAAGTATAAAGGACCTGATTCAGAGCTTGAAAATAAGAGAGGAAAGTTGGGCAAAACCATGTTGATTTCAGGGGGAGTCAGGTTAATTGTATTCTCTGCATGCAGGGATATATCTTTAAATTGCTTACTGCACACAGACACTGACCAGCTTTACTATCACACTGTTATTTAGACTTGGGATGTGAAACATCACCTCTCAACTCTAATACTGGGCCTGATTCACACTTAAAAGAACACGTCTGTCCGCACCTAACTCACTCTTTGGGCCTCATTCACTAAACGCGATTTGTTCGTTTTTGTTTTTTTTTTGTCCAAATTCACTAACACGCGATATTTTTGAGCTTAGTGAATCGCCTTTGGCGATTTTGAAGCTCAAAATCACGTGATTTGGGCCAAATCGAGCTTAGTGAATGAGGCCCTTTATCTGTGAATCAGGTCTACTGTTTGCAACAGATGGAATATGACTCCCCTGCAATCAACATGGTTTAGTCCAGGAGTTACTTTCCTCTTATTTTCAGTCTCTGAATCTGGTCAGAGGGGGTGAATGTCTTTGCAGAGATCTGTACCGGGATCATACGGGAACTCTGAAATTCTGTATGGAATTTGTGATCCACAATCCCGCATGTAGGAGAGGAGGTCCCCAACCCCCAGATCTCCTACATGCGAACAGTGGATCTGCTACCAGGAGGCTACCTTAAATATTCCAGTAAGTGCCCACCTGACGTGCTTGGCAGGTGGGCACGTCACAATGCCGTTGTGGAGATTTTGATACACTACCATTTTACCGGAAGACTTCCGTACTTACTGTAATCTACAGAAGTCTGCAGGATTTCTTATGTATGAATCCGCCTCTTTAGTAATAGTTTAGAGCAGAGGGGGCCAATCAGTCCATACCCAATAACCAAAACTAGCTATAGAAACCTCAAGGAGCTACACATACATATACTTATATACACATATGTACATGCATTCCAGTGTTCTCTGCCTTTCTGTTTAAAAGATAAGTATTTCATCCAGTCATCTTGAAGTGCAAAAGAGACAATGAAAGACTTATTTTTTTCTTTTGTTTTCTAGACAGTCGAAGTGGCTGTTTTTAAAAGAAAGAAAAATTAAAATGTTAGGGCATTTTCTGTACGCACAGAGATCTGGAAGTCCTCACGGATAGGGGGGAGTGCACCCCCCCTTTCACTCCCCTCTCTCGTGTTGAGTTCTGGACTGTTACCCTACGTACCATGGCAGGGATTAGCCATGCAGAACTGAAGTGCCCCACCCCCACCCCATTTGGATCTCCAAGCGCACTGATTTGAGATCCTTATGCTAGGAGATCCATAACGTAACATCTGCCGTGCGCATGAATATGAATTGTTAAAAGCCTCATACGTAAGTCTCCTAATGTTATTAAATGATGACCAGGCCCTCTTTCACTGTCTCTGCATTATATACTACCTTCTTTGGCTGGAATCCTTGTCTTTTGCGTGTCCGCTAAAATAGCAACTATTATATAGCATTGCACATAGAAAGAGATTTCTGGTATGCAGCTACTGCCCATAAGCCTCTATGCCATGAAATAAGGGCTCACTGCCAAAAGTTGTACATCAGTGGTCAAATAGATGTGAGTTGGACACACCCGGTATAGAATCTATTGATTTAGAACAAAATTAAGGGTGGTTTTTAATTATCTGAAATTCCAGAATGCATAAACTGAACCTCTATAGGTAATAAGCAAACTTTACCCTGATTAGGTAAACTGAATACTAGAGATTTGTGGCAAGGATTCGAATTTAACCAACATAACAAAATTTCAGCTCTCCGAACGTATCCCAACCAGGGTCATTTCCTGGCGTCAAATTTCTGATCCACATTCCAATTCTTCTTGGAGGGATTTGGTGGAGGTTATAGGGATTTTGAGGGGTTTGGTGGTAATTGTTGGGGGTTGGAAAGGGTTTTCAGGGGTTTTTAAACCCGTTTTGGATCAGAGATATAATAATATATTAACATTTACTAACAGACAGCAGCACCTCTGCCTATTTTTTTGGACTGGTACAGCGTTTGTGCGTTCAATCATAATTGTAGTGGTACAGCAAGATTGCTGTAGTGGCACCCAATAAAGTGCACATTAAAGTGCATGATTGCAGTAACTGTTACAGGATTAATCATAACGCAGGTTATCCTTTACAGGTATTAAAAAAAATATTGTCAGATGTAGCATTCGAGATCTAATCAGTGCATTTGAGTAGTGCAGTAGTGACACGCAATGAATCATTAGTGCATGTTAAAGTGCAGTCACAAGGCATAAATCAATCTGCACTTTTTCTTGGCTGGTGCAGTGTTTGCACGGTCATCAGTGCATTCAATTATTATTGTAGTAAAGCAGTATTTCGGTAAATGTCACATTCTTTGTCATAGCAAAGTCATAGAATAAATATTACATATGAACGCCCTTTCCTGCCATTTATTTTCAGATCTGGATCGCACATAACTGTGTCAGCAACATTTCTGAGCATGCACAGTGGAATAAACGCAGACATACGTTTTATTCTGTGGATGTATGTTCTGCTCTAGATCAGGCCCTTTAGCATCCCTGTCTCCTTGTGCAGGACCTAATGTGCCGCACGAGTGTGGGTCCCCATTGCGAACGGCCACATTTCGATAGGGCTGCTCACTCCCAGCTAGATTCGAACTAGCTGGGCAAACGATTGCTTATGCCTCGAAGAGGCATAGTCATCGATCCCTGGAGCACTGAACACAGTGCTCCAAAATGTAAGCAACCCCACTCCCTAACCCTAAGTCCCCCCCCACACAGCCTAACCCTAAGTGCGTAAGACGAAAACTCCCCCGCAGCCTAACCCTAAGTCTCCCCCCCTGCAGCCTAACCCTAAGTCCCCTGCCGATCGCATACTCACGCATTCATAAATTTAAAAAAATCTAAAACTGCTGTCATTCGAAATAGAGACATCTGAAAGCAACTTTCGGCTGTCCCTACTTCGGCTGACAGTATTCGGCACAGGGACTCGCAACTGTGCCACACAGACGTAACAAAAAGCTTGAGCATACCACTTGCTTGGTGTCTCTTAGAAGAGCCTCACTCGCACAGAAGTCCCAGGTCTTCATCTTCAACCACCTTTTATTAAGGGACTTGCAGCAAAGGCTGCAAATTTGCTTTAGTGCACCACAACAGCAAGTATATGACAGACACGCTGAGCTTTCCTGAACCACCAATCCAGCGTTTCTGTCTCAATATATAAACAATAGAATAAAATAGAACACAAGTATCGAAAGGGTAGCAATGAATTTTAAACAAAATAGAAACTTTTAATCCCATTTCTCTTAATTAAAATGCAGCAGATATAGATTATCTTGACAGAGAGCCAGCATGACAATGTAGTATCAGTTTGATATTTCCGGGCATCTATCCAAAGTATTGTGTAGAAATAAAAACCCTTCATAAACAATTCCATATGTCCATTCCCGTAAGTCCTGAAGCCATGGAATAGCAAGCAATGCTGCTGGGAGATAAGATGTTGGTGATAAACACTGGAACTGGGCACAAAAGGAGGAACACTGAGCACTATCACAAAAGGTTTAAGCATTTAAAAGGTATAAAGAGCAGCAAAAAAAAAGATAACTGCAAAGTCATAACTTGAAATAAAATGAACAAGAAGACCTTTATTGCTGTACATTTTGGCTGCATTATGGTATATTAAAAGCTTTACAAAAGAAAATTTTAAGTAATAGAATAAAAACAAATCAGAATA
>WWET01004528.1:37690-63159 GCA_011038615.1 Limnodynastes dumerilii | reverse complement strand
TAAGTCTTATATTTGTTATTATGGTACATAGATTGTGTTGTATTAAAAGGTGGCTGTATCCTGCCATCAATAATTTGTAATAATTTATAGGCAAATGCTAGAGAGGGAGGTAAGTACCATGTTAGGGAAGTTTATTTTTAAGTGTAGGTAGGGAGCTATCTGAATGAGGTAACCTTGCATTAAAATGTGCACTAAAATCTGTTTATATTTGTAAAGCTTTGATTGCTCATAAAAAACTAAAACATCTTGATGTCTGTTTTAATAAGTATTTCTGTCTTAACCTATATAGTTATTACGCTATTTTGACTAAAATACTTTAAAATTGGGACTGCTTGGTAATTATTTTGTCTTAGAGGTGCCTTGAAAAAATATGGAAACCCTAAGGGTGCCTCGAACTGAGAAAGTTTGGGAACCACTGGTGTAGTAGTTTTATTAATTTTCAGAAAATCGGTAAAATCAATGATATATCTACTCACAACTGGAGCGGACATAATATGCCCATACAGCGCTTTCACAATATTAGTGGTGTGAGCCACGTTATCAGCAGTCATCAAATGGTGTCCAGTGTGTGAAACCAACGCGTTTCGTTGGGTCATCCGACTTCCTCAGGGTTATTACACACTCATACTGTCATGCGGTTAATAAAGCCATCCCTCCCCTTCTAAACCAATCATAGAGCAAATGGATATTCAACCTGGAAACATACATGTTAACGTTTGCAGTCTGGATTGGGCTCACTTGGGTAAGCAAGCACTTACTCTACATAGGCTACTTACATACCCCCCTCCCCTCCCACTGGCTCTTCGATTGCAGCGGCCTCAGCGGTAATTCAGGTCTTATCGCTGTAATTGCATGTGCATTTATTCTGAGCACGCACAGATATAAATACGCTACTCCAACACAAGTTTTATTCTATATCAGGCACGGAATGTCCTCAACTGTGTATATGACTTTAAGCTACTCAATCGAAAGTGTTACTTCTTGACATTCTTTCTGCAGCTGAAGATTGATAAGTAGCGTTATGGTACCCTGGGTTTACCCCGACAGGGAACCGAGGTGACCAAACAAGAGAAAGAGGTGAAACGGGTAACTCACCGGTTTGTAGAGCCTGATTTCCGTCTGAGTGTTCGCTAGAGCCCCTGATGGTGGGGATAGACTGGAGCTGGTGGGACTTCGTCAGGATACGCACCTTCAGAGAAAACCCGGGAGAAGAACCGAAAGAACAGATAGAAAAGAGACAGAGCCAGAAAAGAGAGAGGAGAAAGTGGGAGGAGTCAGGTCAGTAGAATCTGACCTGAGACAAGCTACGAGCAACAGGTAACAATGACAAAAGACCGAAGACAGGTACACGGGACAGACCGGACTGACACCACGAATGAGGGAGGGGCTATCACACAAACACTCAGACTGAAGGAAATCCCCTAAGGGATACAAATACATGCACACGGGAGAGCAAGGGGTTAACCACAAGGTTTAAATAGTAAGGATAAGAGATGGGGAGAGACACAGGAGGAACACAAACAGGAACCAGGCAGGACAGATATGGGGCACTCAAGAGTCACAGAAGAGATAAGGAGGCACAAGGCAAAGTGAGCAGGCTATAAGGCTAGAAGAAGCTATAACCGGCGTGTGAATGAGGGAGGCAGGAAACTATAAAGAGGGGAAAGCCAATGGGATCGGGCCGCGGACGCGCCAATAGCGGAGATAGGCTGGCGTCCAGGTTGCTAGGATACAACCCAACACCAGCCCGACAGAGAGATGGGATCAGCGTCCCTAACAACAAGCCGCGAGGGACGCCAGGGGGAGGAGAGACGCGAGCAGCAGACCCTGCTGACGGAGGAAGGAGAGAGGACTTCAGGACTGCAGGCATGCTTTTACACGCAGGTAAGCTGAACTTATGGGAGCGGGTGGCCAGCGCGCAACGGAGCCTAACAGCGGGGGGGCATTTCAATGAAGGGAAGTGGGCGCGATTACAAAGATATGCACGGGCGGAGGACACATACGCTTGGAAATGGCCACGGAAAGATAGGGCTAGTCTATGGAGGAGGAAGTCTCCGTGGGCACAGATTAGCAAGGGGAGTGTCTGGGGTTTTGGTGGGTGTAACTTGCTCCGCCCATGTGTATATTTTGCGGACCGATCGCTGGACGGATCTCTGAATACGGCCCAGAGTGCCAAGCGCTGTCTTTAGCTGCCAGCCCATTCATCTAGACTCAGGCTCTAGTCGGTCTACTTCTGCTTCACATTGCTGTAGATGTTTATATGTAGATTTATTTTTCTATATTTTGGCTAAGTTGGTTGATGTCATTTGTTTGTAGACATTTTGCAAAGCTGAACTTAAAGCAGCAATTCCAGGTTTATTTGTGAGGTTGCAAAATTCCAGACAAAGGTCTTGTCTTAGCTTCTAAAATAAATATGCATAGACTTACATTTTGGCCTAATCTAGACTGAAAGCTATGCCTGATAGTGAAGCGTCTCTTTGTGTACTTTAGCACTGAGTATAACATAAACAGCAGCTTACATAACTGCTAAGCAGATTCACAAACAACCTTAGTGGCTGGTCTATGGGTTACACCGCAGCCTCTATCCCCCGCCTGCTGCTGAAACTGGTGGGAGAGAAGCTCTAAGCAGCACAGTGCTAACACTGACATCACATTGCTGGGTTCAGTGGGAAGTGGGGGATAGAGACTGTGGGATAACCTGTGGACCAAGTGCAACAGCTGCTCCTGAACATATATGATATTCATCAAGGGGGTGGAATGTGGAGGTCTGATGCCGGAAATAGTACAATATGATTGCAGCCACGGGATTACCCGAGGATAAATGACAACGGTTGTTCCTCCATGTCAACCCCCAGTAAAATTGCTGGTCCCCATTTAAACTTGGCACCAGGGATTTGTTGAACCCTGTCCTAATTAGAAAATATGTAATAAGTTGCCATTGTCTGTTTTAACAACAAATACCTTCTAATCTCATTTTATGGGCACACAGATATGAGATTGTTTTGGTGTTATATTGGTGTTAGAATATATTTTTTTTTTATAGCAACACAATACACATATATCTAGACATAACAATAGCATCATTTATGTTTAGTGAATTGAAAAGGTCTCTTATGATATATTAGATCATCTTCATCCATTCATACCCTTTGTGTGGAAAGTATTACTATACTAAAACTATTATAGAAATGATTCATGGTATTGCATTTCAGTAAACAACTGTAATTTTCTGTCTCTAAAGAAATGATCCACCCCCATATTTTTCACCAAATAATTCTTTTTTATGTGTGCTATTTTATAATGACCATTTATTATTTTGAAGCACAGCATATTTTGGCAAAAATATAATTTAAATAATTGCTATCTAGACCCATAACATTTTAGCATATTATTAATTTTATCTTCTATAACAGCAATTTTGGGCCGGATCCAGAACTACGGCCATCGGGTACGAGAGGCCGTAAGATGGTGATTGCTAGCTACTGCGCATGCGTAGTAACTATGGGTCAGATCCAGAACAACGCTTGTGAGCGGATTTACGCGTGGCGGAGACGTAAAATCGCGTTTTTGTAAGTACCGCGCATGCGCATCATAGAAAATACGCTCCGTAACGTAGCGTAAATGTGGACGTATGGGCCATTCACGTATGTGTCACGTACATCCTTACGTGTGGGCGTGCCAATTTTACGTCACGTAAATACTTACGTGTGGGCGTGCCAATTTTACGTGAGTCCAAAATACGTCTGAAATACGTTATGTAGGCGGGGGTTTGTATTTAAAGTGTACAGTATGGGCGTGCTTAGCTGCGTAAATACGTGTTGCCCATACGTACGTGAGTGGATGACATCGGCTACGTTGCCAAAAGTTAAGGCAGGGTTTGGAAAGCGGATCTTCATCAAAATATGTACATTCAAGGGGTGTGCCAAGGGGAGTGTATAGAATGTACGCACGCGTAAATACGCTACGCGAGTAAATGTATTGCAAACGTAGTTCTGGATCTACCTCTATGTACGTAATCTACGCATCATTTTGGTACGTAGATTGCATATATGCGGTCTGCATATACGCAATCTACGTTCCGAAATGATACATAGATTACGTACATAGGGCCTGATCCAGACCTACGCCGATGCCCTGTGCTTAGTAAAGCACAGCGTATCAGCATGCACTCTCCCCGACACTGCCCCTGTGTGAGTGTATTTTCCCTCGCTTATGCCGGCTGAAGGCTACTCTAACTTCAACTAGCCTAAGCAAGGGAAAACACGCTCGCACAGTAGCGTTTGGCCGCAAACGCCTCCCTCCCTCATTAAACTACCTCCCCCCGCCCACCTACACTAACCTGAACGTAGTAACGCTGGGGGACGCCCCATCAAGCGTTACTAGGGTGCTGCTATGTAAAAAAAAGTAAAAAAGAAAAGAAAGAGCGCTTGGGATAATCATATATAAAAAAAAACAATTTAATTAATTAAAATACACAAATACATTTGAGATTTTGCCGGATATAAATTTGCAAAAACAGTATAAAAGATCCGTATGACATAAATATCCTGTATATTCGAATCAAATCTGCACTTCACTCATAGAATAATAATTTAAAACTGAATCAGTTTGTTTGTAGAGGTAGTATATTCGCAAATAATGAGATAGTTATGCCTTTTTGACTCTTTATGGCAATCAGCAGGACACTTGAACTTGTACTTGGCTTTCAAATGTGAAGCACTATATTGTCCATACCGACAGCCAATCAACCAGCACTCTGCGGTGTGTTGTTGCTAACAGTCAAAGTAGCCGTGAGCAAAATATAAAGCCGTGTTACTCACACTTATATCTTTCTCTGCCGTATGCTGCACCTTTGTGGGCTAGATGTTTTGATGTCGGGTCGATGAGTCCCGCTCGTCAGCGGGACTCGCTGGTTCACTCCGACCTCTTCTATCCGGGTGATTTGTGTCCACAGGTTGTTATCCCGTCATTGGTCGGCAGCTTGATAGCGTTGTTTGTTATTTGCGCTATTGGTTGCTTATGCAGGATACAAATGTTGTATACTACCTCTACAAACAAACTGACTCAATTTTAAATTACCTACATTATATGAGTGAAGTGCAGATCTGATTCAAATATACTGGATATTTATGTTATACAGATTTTTTATAATTGTTTTTACAAATCAATATCCGGCAAAATCTATATCAAATGTATTTGTGTATTTTAATTTATTAAATTGTTTTTTATATGATTATCCCCAAGCGCTCTTTTTTCTTTTTTACTTTAGTTTTTTAAGAGGGTTGGTCCCCTCTAAGTAGCAGCTGGGGCATAACCATTTCTGTCCTAGGTGTGTCTTACTAGCGCTGACTACATTCTGTGTTGTTTTTATATATATATTAGAAAGACCAAAGAGTCTTGGTATTGAAGTAAGAAACTGTATTTCAATAGGCTTACCCGCTGGCAGGCGCGCGTCCGCGCCTGTCAGCTGTAAAGGCAGGGATGTCGAGCCAGTGGGGTTATGCGACGGAGCCCGTTGGAAGTACCCGTTAGAGGTGGAAATCACACTAGTCCCTCCGATGTACCTCTACTGTTCCGACTCGTAGGGGCAGGAGGAGAAACTTCCAGGGGGTGTGGTAATCAAAGCAGCTGTTATGTTGTAAACAGTGAGTCCTATGGGTCTCCGTAACGAATGGCTCGGTATAGTCTCTTCAAAATAAAGCAGCTTGCACGTCTAGATGGTGGGAATATAAAACGTCCACAGAAAGGTTCTCTTTAGACCAATAATCCAAGGTGCAGATAGGAAACACAGGATCCGGTTAAATAAGATCAAATTAAAAACACCTGACGCGTTTCATGACCAACAGGTCACTTCTTCAGAGGTATGTGAGGATTATCTACTGTGGGAGGTATTTATATTCCCCTCCCCACTTAAAGACACAGGAGTTAACAAATTAATGAGCGTGGTATTACAATAATATAAGGTGAAAGCAGAGGAGTAATGACAGAAAAATATTATTTATAATAAAATTAACAATAATTAATAACAGTTAATAATGAGTAGTAACAATATACATATATAAATATTAATAAGTAACAATTTATGTACATATGTATATATAAATATATATACACACATACACATATATATACATGGACAAGCATTTAGGAACTTAGTATCACAATATAGAGAGGTTTAGTCCTATTTGATTGGCGGGCATCTTACATGGACTTATACATTTAAAAATAGCATATGTCAAGGTATATAGGGAAAAACAAACTAACCAATAAAGATACACATCTCCATTCGTATATAATTCATATATGGGATTCAAAACCGAAGAAACTACATGATGATTTCAAGTCACAAGAGCCCAAAGGCAATGGAGTATTAAGGTAAAAGGATTTAGAAAATACCATTCAATTCCAATACTGCGGGTAATAGCAATTTGACAAAAAAAATCAAGTTATTGCAAGGGTCATTTGAAAGTCCTTTTCATGATTTGGTTAAAGAAGAAAACTGCATGCTCGCATTCATAAACTCATTTTTACTGAGTGAACAAATCATAATGAAGATGCCTAGTAACATACAAATGGAACTTATTGATTTAAAAACAAATTAATTATTGAAAATGAAATTTGATGAGTTTTATTCAGATCGAAATGCTTCTGACATGATTAATTTCTGGCGTTCATTACCCTGTGAACATTTCACAGAACTAAGAAAATTTGCAAATAATTATATATGTCGTTTCAGAACGCCATACAGATGTGAACAAGCATTTTCCTCCATGAAATTGATTAAAAGCAAAACGAGGTCACGAATGACTGATTCACATTTGCAGAATTCTCTGCTGCTCTCAGTAACAAATTTAACACCAAATATTGCAAAATCCAAACAGGCTCAAAAGTCTCATTAATGGTAATGGTTTATGACTTTGTGCTTCTTTTACATACAATAATTAAATCATTTAAAAATGTTAATTAAGTGATTGAGTTATCCCATTTCCTCCCCTAAGCGAAGCAGATTCTACCCCTATACCTATATTCCAACCCCAACCATGAATGTAAGAGTTAAATGAGGGTAGGAGGGCGGGCTAAGCGGCCATACGCTCCTGTGCGAGCAGATGGGCCCTTCCTTACGCCGGCTGAAGTTAGGGTAGCCTTCTGCCGGCGTAAGGAAGGGGCCATACGTCCGCACAGGGGGAGTGTCGGGGAAAGTGAACGCCGATACGCTGTGCTTTAGTAAGCACAGCGCATCGGCGTAGGTCTGGATCAGGCCCAATGTGTATTCTATGCTAATGAAACAGATTTAGGACAGGGTTGCCGACCCTCCCAGAATATCTGTTAGACTCAGGGAAATTGGGCATCTTTCCTGGGATCCCGGAAGAGCCGGCAAATCTCCTGCAAGTCCTGACCTCCTGGTTTTATTATAATAATCCTAAGTGTTACTAGGGATGGCCAGGATTTGATGATGTCATCAAGCCCCGCCCATGCCCTGGAACACTATGAATTACAGTAGTGATTGATAGGGATGGGGCTTAATTACGTGATTTCCATAAAGTGCGTCATTAAGCTCGCCCTCATGTCGGCATCTAATGCTTCCCTCCAAGTTCTCCCGGAAGAAAGAAACAGAAAGTAGGCAATTCTGACTTAGTTTGGCTTATGCTTGCTATAATATTAATTTCCCCCACACCCTGTGCCGTCTATATATATATATATATGTTGCTCAGTCTGTAAAATTTATTAAGTAGTTTTATTTTTAACTTTTATTTTCTAGTATAATACGAATTGCATTTTTGTTTGTATTTTATTAGATAGTTTTTCTGACATAGATGTTTTTTTGTTTGTGCTGTACTTGAATGAAGTAACATATTATGAACATATATTTATGGTTCCTACAACTCCTCTTAAGTCCAAAACACATTAACCCTTAACCCTGATTTTTTAGCAACCAATCATTTTATGTCTGACTGTTCCTAAACTCAATTTGAAGACAATCAATCCATGAATGATGAAACTTCCTGACCAGGCAATTCTCTAAACTGTCACATAAACTGATTTGAATCTTATGGCATTCCCTTCATAGAGAATAACACTAGCGCTACAATACTATTTCCCAAGCCGAATAACATAAATCCCTCATACATCTATGACATTGTCCATAATACATTGGAGGCACCTGTCAGTTGTGTTTGTTACGCTTCTGAACAACATTGAGACATTTCTTTGATTAATGTAGGGGTTTTTGTCTTTTCCAATATTAAAGATAATTAATTAAATGTAGAATTATTTAGTCAATCAATGGAAACATAGAAAGTGATGGCAGATAAGAGCCACATGGCCCATCCAGTCTGACCAGTTGTTTAATTAAAACTATACTGACCCTAGACCCTATTAACTTCCAATTTAGTTTGAGATTTAGGATATCCTTATATTTATCCCAAGCATATTTCAGATGGGAGGGTAGTCCACGGAAGTAATTTTTTTGCACATTTCCTCTGAACCTACCACCCTCCAGTTTATATGTTTATCCTTGTGTTCTATTACATCTTTTCTGTGGAAAATGCCACCCTTCTCTACCTGGATACACTCCTTGATATATTTTAAAGCCACTATAATATCACCCCTTTCTCTTCTCTGCTCTAAGCTATACATGTTTAGGTCCTCTAGTCTTTCTTTATGTCTTCTGACACATGCCATGGACCATTTTATTCAATCTTCTTTGCACATGTATTTATGTCTTTCTGAAGCTATGGCCTCCAGAACTGAAAACAGTATTCTAGGTGAGGTTGTACTAACCATCTATGAATGGGAAGCTGCATCACTACTTCTCTCCTTCTGCTACTAATTTCTCTCTTTATGCAACCAAACATCTGACTTGCCTTACTCTTTGTTACATTGTTTGACTACCTTAACATGAAATAATGTCTCCTAGGGCCTCATTTACTAAGGTCGATTTTTTTCAGCGATTCTACATCGATCATCATCGCTGGGTTTTAGCAGCGATTTTGTTCCAAAAATCGCAGCATTTACTATGCCCGTATTTTTGGCATTAATGTAGAATCGCCATCGATGTTGATCGACTTTAAAATGGAAAAATCGGTATGCCTATTTCAATCACTTATCCTGCCGACGCATATACTACTATAAGGAAAAGCATGGCCATGTGTTTGTGGCCATGCTAATCCTTATAGTAGTGTAAGCGGTAGCCTGATAAGTAATATAAGTCTCTAAGCAAATGTGTTATGTGTCCCTAAAAAAATTTAAAAAAGTACCCAAATAAACATTGCAATATTACATGACCTACCACTACATGTTAAACCCTGAATAAAATGTGTAAAAAATGTCCCTTACTGTGTTGCTAGAAAAGAATTGTGGCCACCATCATACCATGTACACTAAAGTGTATTTTGCATGACAAATGTCAATTATAATAATAAATAAACGTTGCGACTCACCGTTTAGCAGTCATCTGTCTTGGGATGACTTGCTTGGATTTTCAGCTTCTTGTGAAGATCTTATTTAAATGCTGCTTGAAGACGCTTGTCACCTTGCTTGAAGAGGTTGTTCCGATGCTTGCAGCTGGTCTTCGGCCTTTTCTGGCACTTGCACGAAGCAGTCCTTCTTCCTCTTCTGCGTCCCCGCTACTAATGACCAGTCTGTCGCTAGAGGGCCCCCTTTTATAGAAATTACGTCATCTACATTAGGGGGCTCTAGTGAGCACTCTAGTGTTTATGGCGTCATTTTTTTCTGCAATATTGACTTCTATCACTTATCAGGCTGCTGCTTACACTACTATAAGGATTAACATGGCCACAAACATATGGCCATGCTTTTTCTTATAGTAGTATATGCGTCAGCAGGATAAGTGATTGAAAAATGCAGCTAGTGGTTTTTACTTAGTGATTTTACTATGTTGAAGTGTTTTTCTATTAAAGTGTGTGTCTCTTACAAGGAAAGCGCCTCACACAGGAGGCGATTTTTATTTAAGCCCCCACGGATCGCAGTAGAGGCGATTTAGTCAAATCGCATTTAGTGAATCCACCGTGTTGTATAGGTAACATTAGAAAAGTCGGGACTGGGAGGGTAGATCGATGTTGGTCAAGTTGGTTGTGAAAAAGCCCAAAGTCCCAGGACTTTGGCTTTAGTAAATACGACTTTGGGCGATTTTTCCAACATCGACTTTAGTAAATGAGGCCCCTAGACTCCTTTTTTCCTTAGTAGTTTCTGATGTGGTGCCATTAAAGCTATATTAAGCTTTTGGGGTTTTGCACCACAATTGCATGATTTAGCATTTTTTGGCATTATATTGCAGTTTCCACACTCTTGACCATTTTTCTAGGCTAATTTGATCATCACTTGTTTTGTGTACCCTATTGGTATCTGTACCCTGTTACATATTTTTGTATCATCTGCAAAAAGGCATATTTTTTCCCTTAATACCCCAGGCAATATCACCAATAAAGATATTAAATAGCAATGTTCCAAGTCCAGATGCCTAGGGAACTTCACTGGTTACTTTACCATCCCCAGATGGAATTCCATTTACTACAATCATCTGTAGTCTATCCTGTAATGAAGATCGTATCATTGCAACTATCTTTGAGTCCAAACCCAAAGTTTCCAGCTTATTTAACAGTATGTAATTTGGCACAGTGTCGATAGGCATAAGCTATGTCTACAGCTCCCCCTTTATCTTATATTTTAGTGATACTGTTGAAAAATTCTGTAAGGTTTGCTTGACATGTTCTCAGGGCCGGTGCTAGCTTGTCTGGCACCCCCCTACAAAAAATTAATTTGCGCCGTTCTCCTTTTCATTTGATAACTCAGAATGACATTGCTGTGCCCCTTAATAACCACCTTTCTGTGCCCCCTCATGCTCATACTACTTTGTCCCCATTCTTGCAGACACTGCTTGTGCCTATCATATGTCTCCAGCCCCCCCCCCCAGTACTCCCATCATGTGCCTCCAGCCCCATCCGCATCCCCCAGTACTCCCATCATATGTGCCACCAGCCCCATCCCCCACCGATTACTCCCATCATATGCCTCCAGCCCACTCCCCCAGTACTCCAATCATATGTGCCTCTAGCAACTCCCCCCACCGATTACTCCCATCATATGTGCCTCCAGCTCCAGCCCCATCCCCCGGTACTCTTATCATATGTGCCTCCAGCACCTCCATCCCCCCCAGTACTTCCATCATATGCATGCAGGCCCCCCCCTCTAGGTTTTCTTAACTTACCCTGTGCTGTGTCCTCCAAAACTGCAGCTTAGAATTCAAGGGCTGCGGTGACCAAGACTTAAGAGAAATGAAGCAAGCCTGTGACCGCGGGACTTCATTTCCATGAAGTCTCAGCGCCACTGCGGGAATTCAGTTCTTAGCCGCAGTCTCGTAGGACACAGCACAGTGTCCTCCTAGTGCAGGCAGCGCTGGTTTGGAGTCAGTCATATGCCTTCAGGATCCAGCGCCCCCCTCCCTAGGTTTTTGGTAAGGGAGGGGGGCGCCCCAAACCAGCGCTGCCTGCACTAGGAGGACACTGTGCTGTGTCCTACGAGACTACGGCTAAGAACTGAAGTCCCGCGGTGGCTGAGACTTCATGGAAAAGAAGTCCTGCAGTCACAAGCCTGTGACCGCGAGACTTCATTTATCTTACGACTCGACCACCGATACTGGAACACCCTCCATATTCACCTGATTTAGCACCTTGTGACTTTTATCTTAAATCAGTGCTTAAAGGGACACATTCTGAGTCAGTTGAAGAAAGCGGCAGATATGTTGAAACAAGTGACAGAAATGGATTTGCTCCATGCCTTCCACCAGTGGAAAACAAGACTACAGCAATGTATTAGTACAAATGGGGAGTATATTGAAGGGGACAAGCATTACATTTGTAATTTAATATGCCACCAGCCCCCCCCCTAATATTCCCATAATGTGACACCAGCCTCCCCACCCTAATCGTGTTTTTTCTAACTTACCTGGAGTCTTTCTCCTCTGAGCTCTCCTCCTCCGGCAAGCAGCTCATACAGGAAGTTCCTGTATGAGCGTCTGAGGCAGTTACACAGAGCTGCTGACATCAGCCGCTTTATGTAACTGCCGTGGCAGCTTATGCAGGAACCTTCTGTATGAGCTGCCTGTCGGTCCTTATAGCGCCGCATCCAACGCCTATGACAGCGGGGAGATAGCAGGTGGAGGGGAGCGCCTCTCTGGCTTGGTGCCCCCCTTCCACGCTTACCCCACTTACTGGGCTCCGCCAGCCCTGCATGTTCTCCCCCCAATGAACCCATGCTGCTTAGGATTTATTAAATTATTGGACATAACATATTGAATGATTTGTTCCTTCCACAGCATTTCCATCATTCTGCTGATCTTAGATGCACTGGTCGGTAGTTAGCCACTTATTCCCTACTTCTACATTTGCAGAGGGACTACATTTGCAATTTTGCAGTCCTCTGGAATCACTCCTGTTATTAGAGACTGGTTGCTTAATTTAGTGAATGGTTTTGCTAGCACCATCCTAGGATTTTTTAGTATCCTAGGATGTATCCCATCTTTCCCCATTGATTTGTCTATTTTTAGATTTGAAAGTTCTTTTAACACAAGCTCCTGAGTGGGTGTTGTAGTAATTGCCTCCCTTGTATCAATACTCTTCCTATGTAAAAGTGCTAGGACTTACAGAAATGTTACCCTGTGCTTTCCTGAGGTTCACACATGATTCTGCTCTATAGAAATATAACCCTGTAATACCCTGAGATATATCTGGTTCTCCTCCATGGACTGGATAAAGACTTCTGAAAAGTTACCATTTTCTGATTTCTGATCGGAACAATGTGAACAATTCAATCTGAGTTGTGATAACATAAGGACACAGGAAGAATCTAATTGGAACATCACAAGTGGCCATCTCAAAGAAAGTTCAGACTTCCTGCCTTTGCATTGGGAATCAGAGACAACATCATGTAATCTAATGTCCTATAATGTAACTGAATGCTTCTCTTTGTGTGTATAAAAATTCTGCTCATTTCAATACTCACTGCACAAGTATCCAGGAGACGCTCTATCTCAGTCAGACATATTTTATGATGCTGCTTTGGTGATGAAACTAATCTCTGCTTCTTTTCCTCTATCTTTACTACTCTTTGTAATAATTGCATTCTTATTATATTGTTGCTTTGCAATTGTCAGTATTGGATACCTGCTACCAATGTGTTTGGAACTCCAAACTCAGCACCAGTATAAGTTTGGATCTGGTCCTATGCCAGTGAACAATCCAAATGTTGTCTTTTTGGAAGTCGTCATGATGGAGCGTATCCACACCGAAGAAGCTTCTGCTTCTTAGGTGCGGAGTTTTCTGATATGACCTACTATGCATGCATTAGATATGTAGATTGCCTCCGTATGGTCTTTAGTCTTTAAAGACCACACGGAGTAGATAAGTTAGAAAAAGGGGGCCTTAAGCCGCCTCGGGGAGTGATTAGGTAGAAGAAGGAAGAGGGGGGATTTAGATTAGCCGGGGAGGGCGGGGAGAGGCAATATTTGTGCAGAGTTTCCTTCTTAGGACGGAAACTCTACATGGTTAGATAAGGTAGCCCTATGGAACTTGTAAGTGCCATAAGGTACCTAAAAACAGGGGGGGCGGGGGGACGACGACCAGAGAAGCAGGTACGGATACTTGTGTATCTGCACCTATGGATCACACTCGCAAGTGTGAATCCGGTCCGATATGCCAGAACAGGCATTAGTCTGATTAAATTGTGTTGCATCCCAATTTGTCCTGATTTTTAATCAGAAATGATATATGAGAAGGCTTCTCTGTCATTTGTGAAATGATAGTCATATAACTTACACAGCTAATGTTATCTGTTCTTTTCACATTACCAATGCTGATGTTTCTATTGTACTGATTGTTTAAGCTTTACTCTCATTCCTGTGCGCACATAAGTTATGTCATTTCTTTAAATGCAAGTCCCTTAGATGGTTCTTTATGAAAAAGACGGTGTGGCCACTGGTTTCTGTAATGGCAGTGGGGTAGATCCAGTACTAATTACGCGAGTGATTTTACACTAGCCGTTAGCGTAAAAGCACCCATTAGTACTTACTGTGCATTCGCATGGAAGATTTTATGCCACGTAACTCAGAGCGTAAGGGCCAGTCTCATCATCATAACTATGTACAAGGGGGAGTGCCAGCCATATGACAATCGTAATTACGCTAAGGGATAAGGCATTTAAATCGTACAGTATGGGCGCGCTTAGCAGCGTAAGTATGTGCAGCCATTACGGCTGACAGGAGTTACGCTTGGAAAAGTTAAGGGAGGGTTTGGAAAGCGTAACACGGCTAAACTACGTACGGCAGAGGGGAGTTCCAAGGGAAGTGCATAGTAAATACGCTAGCGTATTTCCTGCATCCCTGTGAAAATTGCTTTAAACCTGGGACTTTTATATCTACATCTTTATCATGTGTGGCCTTGAATGAATGCACAAGGAAGTCTACAAATAATTTGCTAGGAGTAGAGTTAATTACACCAGAAAATGAGATGTGAAACTCTTCAGTTTGCTCAGTTGGAACATTTATTATGAGACAGTAAATTGTAAGATCACAGGGGGAGAAAGAGGTGAATCCTGCTGGTGCAGTAGATATTTCCAGCGGGGTGCTGACGATGATTGATCATTCTGCGCCGCATATAAACACACAATATTTAACCATCAAACAGTTTGTATTGATGTTGTCTGGTTCATATTAATTAATGCCTCGTCTTTCTGCTCGTAGCAACCACAAAACTTCAAAACAGAAGCATTAAATTTAATTGGCAAAAAATAAGTAGGCGCAGAATGCACAATTATCTTACAGAAAATATTTGTAATTTAATGTTCTGGAAATGTAATCATATTGCACTTACTACCAAAGAACTGCAGAAATAAACATTGACAGTACACAATAAAGGCCTTTGTGTCAATGCATATCTCAAAGTTTTCACTAATTAAGGATAAAGCCTAATGCCAAATGTGTTGGCGTTGATTGTCAACAGTACAAAACTGTGTCTGGCATTAGGATACAATTTATCATACAAAAAGAGATTAGTTGACACTCTTTGTACATCAGTCACACATAATTGTACTTGATTTATCTGACTATTTTTTAAGTAAGTTTGATTTGAAAATGGTATGATAATGTTTATTATTATCATTTCAATCAAAACCTTTATGCACTGGATCCAGATATATTCACTGGCCCACTTAGCAAAACCTTTACTAAACAATTTAAATACCTGCCCCTCCCCCCATGTGGGCATACTTTAAGCATATCCACCCCCTCTCCCCACAAGACAGACTTCCATTATATAAATCTGAATGTCAAGGGTCCAGATCTGTGCAGGAAGTCCGTAGTGTGAGCGTGCTCCAATGAACACTGGGGCCAAGACCGTATTCACACCTAAGAAGCTGATGCTTCTTGGGTGCGTATTACTCCATACGGAGCCACTGTGCATTTGCGTAGTCATATAGACAACACAATTGCATAGGGGGTTCCGTCCGGATATTAACTACTTGCCGTCTTTAAGGACCCCATGTAGTTTTAATGGTAAGTGGGGGCATGCGAGGGTTAGTTCCGTAAAGTAGGTGGGGGAGAGGGCTGGGAATCTACATGCGTATTTTTCCTCCTTAAGAGGGAAAATACACACGGGTCGTTAAGGGTGCCCTATGGCACTCGTGGGTGCCGTTAGGCACTTAAAAACGGGGGCGGGCCGGGGGAGGGGAGCGGGGAATTAGCTGCAGATACATTCATATCCGCACCTACGGATCACACATTTATGTGTTAATCCGGTCCACCATGCAGATAATGGCCCCAACAACTAAAGCAGGGTAGGCACTAAGAAGTAACAATAATGCCATTGTTACTGATATAAAAAACGACTACAATGTTGCAGGTACACACTGAAGCGATCCCTGCGGGATTGTTCTTTATTGCTTCCCATTATGCAGTTCTGCTACTGTCCTGTGAGTGCAGTGTGCATCGTAGATCACAAAAATCAGGAGCTCCCAAAAATCTAATGAAACGATCATTTGCTGTTCTGCAGCATCGCTGGACAGTGCACACTAGTAAGATGTCAGCTGAAAATGTCATTTACCGTGTGATTTGCATGATAATTGACAGAAAAAGCCCCAGTGTGTGCCCTGCTTTTATCTGGATCCAGTACAATATTCCTAAATGCTCATAGGGACCAATTAATCCATTTTAATGGACAAATGCATTTGTGGATATCTTGATTAAAAAATTAAAATGCAAATTCTCAAAAAATTCTATTAAATTATGCATTAAATTATCAGTAGTCTCAAACCCTTCACAAAAAGAAATTGCAATTTATATACATTTCTTATTGCGAAGGGGAATCAGTGGGGAAGGTAATCTATAGATTCATTATCATATACAATAGATTGAAGGTAAATTAATGTACACCATACAGATGCATACACATACAGAATTACAGAGTAATGACATTGAAACAAGGGAAGTCTCTAGACAAAATTATGTCATGCTGACGGCAGCAACAGCAGTTTTTTTCTTCAATCCACAAAGTTTACTTCCAGGAGGGCTTTTATTGAGAAAATGAGTGAGATATTGTTCTTGGCAATATGCAAAGAGCAATATAATTTACAGATAAGCTGGAAACATGCAGTGTGAAACGTGTCAAACAGAAAGGTAGAAAGAAGTTAATAGCATATAAAATCTAATAGATCATAAAATAATTGCTTTTAAAACTGTTTGCCAGACCAACGCTGCTCTTTACACTGAAGCATACTAAAAAAAATATGCCACTTACCGATGTTAGCAAATTTTAATATTCAGTATATGGTTTTTTTTGCATATGTTTCTATAATCTACTAGTAAACAGTATGTTGGATTCTGAAACAATATTAGATTGAAAAATCATAGTTGTTAAATTGGGAGGTCTAATTCTTGGAAACAGTGGATCAAGTGGAAGTTTAGAAGTAGCGGTCTGGAAATATGAGTGAATATAATGGAGTTAATCATTTTGCTGACAATCCTACAAACAGTCTGATGATCATGTAAATGTAAGCAGGCTGGACTTACCTGATCATCTGACAAGCATTCCAGCAAATCTGGTCTGTACACCATGAATGGTCTAAATAAGAATCACAATGCCTTCTCAGGAAGCTGATAGAAAACTTATTTGGATGTTGGAGGGATTCTTATGTCATCTCCATTTCTTGATTGCATCTTCTGTCTAATCAGCTAAAACTAATTAATTGCAAGTTCTAAAATTTACCATCCATCATTGTCATTGTCAGTGGGGACTGGGAGGATGATTCTTCCACAATGCGAAACATTTTATTAAATATGTCCCCAAGGCTCATACCCTCGTCATATACATCAAAATGTTACTATAACAACTGTGGATTCATACTTACATACATACATATCCATACATAGGTAAAGTTCCGGAAAAATAAAGCCAATAGGCCTGATTCACACTTAAGAAGGTTGTTTGCTATCTGCGCATGCATCAGATACACACGGAATTCAACTAAGAACTTACTTGACATCCATAAGAATGGGCGTACCAGCACTCCTTCAGAACGAGGTAAAGAAGAGTGGGTGGGGAGGCATTGAAATTGGACTGTATGGGCTGGGTTAGGTGCTTCCGATCTTACTTTCGCAGACTCTGCACAAACATATTCACAGGAAGTTGGTTAAGGTAGCCCTATGGAGGCGGAAGTCAGATAAAATCTATAAGAACGTCATGGGAGCGCACTTGCCAATTAATTGAGTATTTTTGCAAATCCTCGCAGAGGCGGAACTAGTGATCTTTGGGCCCAAGAGCCAAAAATATGCTTTGGCCCTGATAATATCCCAGATAACCCGGCGAGGAGCTTCGGCGGCACAGCGATGATGGCTGTGGGCCCTTGTATCAGCATGGACCCCGGTGCCGTTGCACCTGTTGCAACAATGGTAGTTCCGCCCCTGAATCCATGCGTCCTTATTACCTTCTTATCTGTGCATCAGGCCTAATGTCACAGAGCTCAAACATTACTAAAGTGACCACGAAGACAAACTCCATTTTGTACATTGCATTATAGTCCACCCATGATACTTATTGAGAAGCTAAATTTTATTTTACTTCCATGTTATTTGATCTATGCATATCGCCGACTTACTAGACATGTAAGAAGTCAATTGAATACACAGTTAATAATAAAAATAATAATAATAATAATAACGGTACAGTAAATCTATCTGCATTGCGCAATGCATGTTAAAAATAAAAGATTAAATACACACAATATAAAATTAGTGGACACCACAAGGTCTGGACTTAATATCAACAAGCAAGGACTAAATAGAGAACCTGTTATGTCTCACAAACATAGAAAACAAATGAATAAATGATATACCCAAAATAACTTTATGACCTTGGCCTAGGATAGAGAATGAATGGAACCCAACAGACAAGCTGCAAGAGATAATTAAGGACCGGATTCAGATTTAAGAACATCAGGTCACTTACGTACGCAAGGTGCGTAAGGCGGCCGGACTTCATTGGAGTACGCATGTGCCTTCCACATGTTACGCTAGGGTTAATATAGTAACCCTAGGTTATAAACAATTAGATTTGTTCCGTCCAAGCCCATTTCCGAGGATGATCCGCATGCTACATTTAAGGCAGGCTTATGGCAGCGTAAGCCATAAAGCCCGCACGCAAGAAGGGAGTGACAGGGGGTGTGCACTCTCCTCTCGCTCGCGTAATTACAGACCCCTGCATGCACGGAAAATGTGCGGGGGTCTGAATCCGGTCCTAAGTGTTTGATAACATGCATCCAATATATGATGTATCGGGTTTTGAAGTATGCAGATAGCCAATGATGATGGTGTTTAAAAGTTAATAACAAACTTCTGAAAATGTAAAAAAAAAAGTTTGTGCGGACAGATGGAATGAAAAGCTTTGAACAATGGCAAATAGATGAAGCAATTGTAGTTAATTGAATGACACCAAGTAAATATGTATTATGAAAGATAGAATATATTGTAGCCAACCTGTAAACTGACACAACATCAAATCGGAGATAATACAGGCTGTGGATTTTAAAAGACGGTCCGTCGGTGAATGAGCAACAGATATGGTGCACTAAAAGTAACCGCCGAATGATAGCACACAAGCAATGGAACCACTATAAGTCCTGCCAGTTTGAGCTGCCAGATGGTTCCTTAAGGCAACAGAAAGCCGATGACCAGGCAGGACAGCAGGACACGGTGGACACTGCGTAACTAATAGGCTGGCAGGCAGAGAGTGCAGCCTTTCCGATGGAACAGGTGTAAATAGCATTCAATGATCCGTTGTAAGCTAAAACCAACAAGCATACAAAAAGCTCAGAAGTGAGGCTGAATAGCAGCTTGAAACTCCAATAAGTCAGGCTAAGAACAAGTAGTGTATTGGCAATATAACCCCCCCTTACACATATCATCTCGTGCTGTGAGTTCCTCAGAGGGTAATGTGTGAGTGGACTTCAGGTAACTTCTTTTATAGCAAACCAATTAGTCTCATAATGAGACCACCTGGAAACATAGGACCGTTCTCACACTTAAGTGTAAACCACATTAACTTCAAGACTGCAGACTTATCTAAATATACACGCATGCAAAAAATCTGCAATACCGATTCAGAGAAAATACGAACCCGTTTAACCAATCCCCCTGTGTCAGGAATGCTACGTAACAACGTTAGATACGTGTGGACTTTATTAACTATGATCGGTCGTGTGTTTAGGTGCTTAAAAATGCTTATGATTCAAAGATACGTAACTAAACGCACTGATAAGGGTTTGGAAAAGTAAAGAAATGTTTTATTTTAAAAACATCACGTACTCTCATTAACATATGTAAACAAAAGTAACCACTAAAAATACAACTTGAAATAAGAATAATCATAACAAACTTAACAATACACATTAAAATGCATACTGCATATAGTTAAAAATACAATGATCCACTACATGTAAAGACTTTCATAAAACATTTATATATATTAATATAACACAAACAACCAAGACAGGAAAATATAAGTAAATGTAATGGTGTCAGGACCAGGACCCCCTCGACTGCCATTTGCACGGACATTTGGGACTAAACTGCCTTATATATATGAAATCGCTGATTGAAAGATTTGCGGCACATTTACATTGACTGTATCATGCTACCAGCGATACTGTATAACACAAACAACCAAGACAGGAAAATATAAGTAAATGTAATGGTGTTCTCAAAATTTTACACTGTACACTGTAACCCTGTCTATGCTACATTTATATGGCAGCACTTTCTTTGAGGCTATTCTAGGCAGGAACTGGTAGATCACATTGACAATAAGGGGAAAACAATACTGCCTATTTTCCCTGCTTCGGCCTTGACAGCATAGGAAGAGACACTGGGCCTGATCCAGACCTAGGCCGATGCCTGGCGTTGCCATAGCGATCTTACGCTTACGTCCACCGTCCTAGCGACGACAGGCGTAGTTCTGGATCAGGCCCACTTTGTTTCAAATTGTTGATACACATTGTTTCTTTATGAAATGGTTATTTGCAACTGTTTTTCATTGATGTTTCTTCACTGATATTTATGTATGATACATTTCTGATGTTGCCAATTAGCAATGTGCGCTGATTACATAGAGCGCATTGTTCCAAGTGTCATTCATTTAAAACATTTTGAGATTTTCACCTACAGCACATAAGTAGACAGCAGCCATACCTCCATTGTTTCATCAATTTGTGCATAATACAAATACTGTACATTATACTACTAATACACAGAAATAATAACCAAACAAATAAATAAAGGGTAAAAAAAAGAAAAAAATTATGAAATATTGAAATGTAAAACTCTCTTAAAGCTGGATTCTTTATTAGATAAAGGGTTTTGCCCTTTACGTACAGTACATGTAATATCACATGTGGACCATAAGGACAATGGACTGGATCCAGACTTCTACAATGTGAGTGTGTTCTGTTCTTTGTGAGCAGAAACCCCCTGTTTCACGAGAATATTCTACGTCTTTCCAATGGTGGGGAGGGATGGGGCAGGGATGGAAAGAATTTAAATATTACAGACTTCCTATTCAGACTTCCGAGCCATCCTCATTTTATGTGAGGACAGCTTGGAAGATGTACAATAAATGTCTCTTCATCAACAGCATATCTATATACTACAGAGCGTATACAGTGCCTTTCTACCACTATTATTAGCAATGGTGTAAGACTTCTGCAGGGCTGCTCCCACTCTCTGGAATAACCTTCCTCACCCATTAAGACTATCCTCTACTCTGCAAACTTTCAAGTGCTCGCTTGAAACTCATCTCTGCAGATAAGCTTACCAAAATTCCTCAACCAACTTCTTAACATTGATCTACTCTTTTTTACAACAACTTTGCTGCCCAATTTTCCTTTCTGTTACATGATAAATACAAACTTGATACATTTTTCTTTCCATACTAAAATGTACCTCTTATACTTCTCATTTCTCTGCAACGTTCCAATATTCTCCCCTCATGTCTCTCCAGCATTATATACCCCAACCTATTTCTACTAACTAGCGCCAACAATAATTTACTTACCTTTGCTGTCTTCCTGCTTTTTCTCTTCTCCATGGCGCCATCTGCTGTGAAAAACGTTGTTACACTTAGGACAGCTGCAGGTCCCAGGTGACGGCCCTCTGATGGGCTGTATAGGCTTTCTGCAGCTAGGCAGCGATGGTGCAGCGCCGGAAACCTGTACAGCTCATGGACACATAAGATTATGCTGTTGATGCATAGCAGCTGTGCGAGTGCGTCCCTTCAGGTCTCAGAGCCCAGTTCAGTCGATCCGCTCAAACCTGTCTGCTGTGTGTGGACCTTGTGTTCAGCTCACAAACACAATTCACCTTTAGAGTGCTCACAGCCTCCCTGACTGTGTCTGGTCTATGTGTTTTCTCCAGAGGCCTCCTGTCTCACTGACTTCAGATGGGAGACACCTGCTGAAAACTTCACAGACCCTATAGGCACCAGCCACAGGTGTGCTTCTAATCAGCCAGTGTCCAGACTGAATAGCCCAAAGACCTGGAATAGACCTGCATGACAGAGTTCTGTGCATAAACAATACATATAAAAGGCTTTGAACATGCATGTGTGCCAAGCATGAGAATACTGTATATTCTTATGTTTTAGGTTTCCAGAAATAGGAAAATGACAAACGCACCAGTATGGATCTCAACCTCATTTACTAATGTTCATTTTGGTAGTTTTAGCAAAACTAATCAATTTCTTTCCATGCAATATTTCCTGATTATAATTTCCTGGCTTGTGCTGTGTGAATAAAAAACCTTATGCATTTTCTCTTGTGAACTTTACAATGTAATGAGATTTTCTTGTAATTGGTAAACTATGGCTCTGTACTGGGGTGCAATATAATTAATGTGCAATCTACTGCTTTTATGTTAAACAATATTTATGACTTTACACAAAAAAATTAAAATTTAATCTCCCAAACATACTGTAAAGGGTAAACACACACACACAGGCACACACACACACACACAGACACACACACACACACCCTAGTTAATAAAATAAACATGCAAGTTATCCCATTTAAACTTAGTTTAATAGTTCAATGCTTATATAAGAAATAAGAAAAAGAGGGAATGGCAGTTGTTCCTATTCAGATTCTATTCCTAAAATGTTTAATTGTAAATCGAAATACTATAAGTATAAAAAGACCTAGGGGTATATTTACAAAACGCTATTTTTAAAATATCGCCTAAAATTGCGTGAGTTTGCTGTGAATATCAAATCACAGTATTCACTAAAGCTAAACTCACAGGAGTTTAAGCCTCTTTAAAATCACTGAACCTAAAATCGCCAGTGTGATTTTTTCTATGTTACACATTCAACTCACTGTATTCACAAAGGTCGCTTCGACAAACTCACAGTAAAATCGCCATTAAATCGCCGTTTAGCAATTCTTCATTGCCTAGAGGCGATTTAGTGACAATTCACCATGCGAGCCAGGAAAACACATGTTAATCTAGTTGACATGTGTTTTCCTGTGTGTCAAATCCAACCCCAGCATGCTTGAAAGCGTTAGCCATGCTGTGCTGATAGAATAATATCAGCGTGAGCATGGTAAGGCTTCTTACCATGCAGCGCTGTGTGTGGTGCGTGTAACAGAAAAAAAACAGTCTGCACTAAACATACATGAACATATTAAAGTAAGTGTGAATGTAAAAAAGACATTTTCCCTGACTAATAATGTTCCCTAATGTGTGCACTTACCTCCGGTGTCACTCACCATTTGCTGTCATCTTTCTTGGGAAGCCTTGCTGGATGTGTAGAATTGTCTTCACTTGCTTGGAGTATGTGTTCCGGTTGATTGGAGTCACTTCCCCATTGTTCTGGTCCGGTTCTTTGCCTCTTCGGTACTTGACACGGTGGGGACAGGCTCCTCTTCTTCATCTGTGCTGCTAGGGGGCAGTGTTTTATATAATTGATGACGTCAGAAATGCTACAGCACCAGTGTAACTGAAGTAATCAATTATATAAAACACTGCCCCCTAGTGACCAAAAGGAGCTTTCTGGACAATCTAAAGGCGATTTTGTAAAATCGCCTTTAGTGACTCCGGAAAGGCCTATGTTTTACAAACGCAAACAGCTGGACGATTATTTTGCCAGAGATGTTTGCCTTATTGATTTTGCAATAAGTCCCGGGACTTTGGCTTTAGTGAATGCGGCGATTGCTTAACCTCCAGCAAAGTCCCAGGATTATGGGCGCATTTAGCAAAAGCGACCTTTGTAAATAAGGCCCAGGAGTATTCTACGTATTGAATTAAAAATTTTTTGTATCTAATGTTTTCCTCGCAACATTCATGAAGATTTATTAGATATATTTATTTTTAAATTTGCAGATGGTGAATTATGACTCACTCTTTGTAACTAGTTCAAAATGGCAAGTCTGTCACAAGACATGATTGTGTTTTTATTTTTACTGCAGATAAAACAGATGGGTCATAGAGTAACAGCCTATTGTTGACAAAAGACAACAGAATGATGTCATTCTAAAATGCACAAACAACCTTTTCTGAACTTCACTGAACAAAAGGAATAGTTAGCATTTTTAAAATATTTTTGGAATGTATTTTCCTTGTCTGTAATTTTGTTTTCAATACCACGGCTCATCTTATTTCAACATGTGTTTTGTTTAGCAAGTGATGAAGTAAGTATCAGACAAACCTTCTTTATTTAAGTTATTGCTGTTTTAAAATGATTTAAGATGAAGCAATTTACAATAATATTAATTGTAGCAAGTCATCACTTGAGGCCATTCATTGTTAATCACTTAAATTTCTTTTAAATTTCCAATACAATATACTGAAATCCTTAATTTCACTTTCCAATATTTCCAATCTCCTCCTTTCCCCATTTTAACTCTACGAGGTATGTCTATAAAATAACGAGACTGTGATTCCACCTAGTAAACAAAGCAGTCAGAAGCGGTTATAACTGCATATGTAGTGATCTTGAACATGTGGCAGAATGGGTTCCAGAAGGCACAACAGGTAACCAGTATTATTATAAGGAACTTTTGAAAAAGCTAAGAGAAAGAGTCAGAAAGAAACAGCCGCAACTGTGGAAAAATGGTTTCATTCTTCACTTCATGCGCCTGCTCACACAGCACTTTCTGTGACCAACAATCACATTACTACACTTGAACATCCTCCATATTCGCCAGATTTAGCACCTTGTGACTTTTATTTTTTCCCAAAAGTTAAATCAGTGCTTAAAGGGACATATTTTGAGTCAGTTGAGGAAAACGGCAGATATGTTGAAACAACTGACATAAATTGATTTGCTCCATGCCTTCGACCAGTGGAAAACAAGAATACAGCGATGTTGTAGCACAAATGGGGAGTATATTGAAGAGGGCGAGCATTGCATTTGTAATACCAATAAATAAAAGTGACTTATTTAATCAGTCTCGTTATTTAGAAACATAGAAACATAGAAAGTGACGACAGATAAGAGCCACATGGCCCATCTAGTCTGCCCATTTGTTTATTCAAAACTATACTGACCCTAGACCCTATTTACCCTCAATTTAGTTTACAATTTAGGATATCCTTATATTTATCCCAAGCATGTTTAAACTGTTCTACTCTATTGGCCTCATCCACCTCAGATGGGAGGCTATTCCACTTATCTATCACCCTTTCAGTGAAATAATTTTTCTGCATGTTTCCTTTGAATCTACCACCATCCAGTTTATATCCATGCCCTCGTGTTCTATTATACCTTTTCTTTTGAAAAATGCTACCATCCTCTAGCCGGTCACAACCCTTGATATATGTGAAAGCTGCTATCATGTCCCCCCTCTCCCTTCTCTGCTCCAAGCTATACATTTATACGTTTAGTTCCTCTAGCCTTTCTTGGTATGATTTGTTA
>WWET01004528.1:19291-34695 GCA_011038615.1 Limnodynastes dumerilii | reverse complement strand
AACCTCCCTTTCCTTGCTCACTGCCTTTACAATATTTAAAATGCGCTTTTTATCACGTGGAACTGTCGCTCCAGGCAAGCACTTCACCTGATTCCTACTTTCGGGTCCTCTTCCCAGCTGCATACCCCTAACAATAGAATCCCCCACAAGAAGTGCAGTCCTTCTCAGATGTTCCCTTTTCTCACCATCAGGTTCCCTTAACACCTCATGCACTACATTACCTGTTGAATTGCACTCCAGGCCTCCAAGTGCTGCATATGAGTTATGCAAGGGCAGAGGCTGTGCAATGTGTCCTTGCACAACTGAAACCTTCTTGCAAGCATTCCTCACCATAGTCCACCCAGTACGCTTCCTGGGAACTCTCTGAGGCAATGGTGGCATCAAAGATACAGACATCCTGTATATCTCACCTTGCATTCTAGCTATCTCATCCCGCATTTCTGTGACCTTTTTCTTTTTGGTTTTCTAACAGCATCACTTATTTAAATTTTCCATTCTTAACACTTATTCATGCATTGCGATAACAGCCATAATTAAAAAATAACAGTGTTGCTAGGAAATTACTGTAATAATGGTTAAAGCTTGCTGTTTGCTAATTAGCAAACTCTTTCAGTACTTGAATATTTTTCTTTTTCAATGCTGCCACTGTGAAACATATCTGCAACTGACATTTACAAAAGGGTCTAATCATTAAAAATGTGTATTTTTTTTAAAATATATTTTAATTTTACTTTCTTCCCAAAGGGCTTTCAATGTACAAAATTAGCCTGCCTTTTTGTATAGATATCAGTAAATTACATGAATTCAGCCACCTGCTAGTGGTCAATTGGTAGTACGAAATTTTAGAAATGTATGTAAGTAAATGGAGTTTAGATTTACAAAAAGCAGAGAAGTGCATGTGATAGCAATATATACAACCCCACTATGACCACTATCCCTATGTAGGTAATCATTTGCAGGACAGAAATCTTTCCTTGCAATAAAGCTCTTCTTAACCAGCCATAACATTAATTTTCCAACTCTGTTCAGTTTTAACATTATGGTGTCATACCTCCCAGCATCTGAGAATTGGAAAGAGGGACAACATTTCACAGCATGGTAGTAGGGGGTGTCTTGTAGCACCCAGTGGGCGTGTCTAGTGGTAGTGGATGTGCCTTGCACTGCCCAGATGGTGAGTCTAGTCCCTTCCCCTTTTATTAAGTTAGCCATCCATATGTCTGCCCCTTATTATTAGGCTGCTATCCATATATCTATCCGTTATTATTTCTCTAGACTTCTATATGTCTGCCTCTTATTATTAGGCCTGTCATCCATATGTCTGCCCTTATTATTAGGCCTGCCATCCATATGTCTGCCCCTTATTATTAGGCCTGCCATCCATATGTCTGCCCCTTATTATTAGGTCTGCCAGCCATATGTCTGCCACTTTTATTATTTTTTTTAGCTTCCATATGTCTACCCCTTTAATATATATCCAGCCTCCATATGTCTGCTTCTTATTAGATGTCAAGCCTCCATATGTCTGCCCCTTATTATATGTCCAGCCTCCATATATCTGACTCTTATATATGTCCAGACTCCATATATCTGCCCCTTATTATATGTCCAGCCTCCATATGCCTGCCTTTTATTACATGCCCAGCCTCCATATATCTGCCCCTTATTATATGTCCAGCCTCCATATATCTGCCCCCTGTTTATATGTCCAGCCTCCATATATCTTCCCCCTGTTTATATGTCCAGCCTCCATATACGTATTTGTCCCTTATTAAATATCCAACCTCCATATATCTGCCCCTTATTATATGTCCAGTCTCCATATACCTGCCCCTTATTATATGTCCAGCCTCCATATGCCTGCCTTTTATTATATGTCCAGCCTCCATATATCTGCCCCCTGTTTATATGTCTAGCCTTCATATATTTGCCTCTTATAAAATGTCCAGCCATCCATATGTCTGCCCCTTTATTATTTGTTCAGCCTCCATATGTCTGCCCCTTATTATATGTCCAGCCTCCATACATCTACCCCTTATTATAAGTCCAGCCTCCATATGTCTGCCCCGTTTATTTGTCCAGCCTTCATATGTTTGCCTCCTATTAAATGTCCAGCCTTCTTCCTCTCTGTCTCTCCCATGCTGTCTCTCCTGGTGGTCACGTGATGTGGTAGTGCTGGTTACAAAGAGCTGCCACAGGAGCCCTGTAGGATCAAATCTGTTTTCTAGAATAACAGTGACTGTGTATGTTAGGTCACTGCAATTCACAGAAACAGATTTGGTCCTACAGGGCTCCCATAAAAAAAAAAAAAAACCTTTTTCCCGAGATTCTGTTCATCTTTCAGGGCAAGCTGTAAAGTGGACAGGACAGCAGGGGCAGTCTCCCGAAGGTGGGACTTTCCTGATGGAACTGGGACAGTTTGGTGTCATATATGATAGTACCCATCATGCTTTATGGCAGGAATAATACAACTTATTTGTCCCATTAACAAAAGGAAAAATAAAATGACACTTTAGCAAAAATAATTTTAATTGAATTATGAATAAATTCATCATTTAGTTTGAATACCTTACCTTAGTTTGATTGCATAAGACTAGTAAGCTAGACCCAAATTAATGTTTACTACTCAAATAGATTCTTTGGGCCTGATCCAGAGTAACGCTGTTGTGCTGAGCGTACTAACGCTCAGCGTAACAGCGTTACACTCCCCTGACACTCTCCCTGACAGATCGTAATTACACTGGATTACGCCGGCTGAAGGATACCCTAAGTTTAGCCAGCGTAACCCAGTGTAACTACGCTGGGACGGCGGCATTAGTACGCTAACGCCGCCCTCCCAGCCTCATTACCCTTCTTCCCCTGCCTACCTGCACTAACTTCAGCATAGTAAAGCTGGAGGACGCCCCCTCCAGTGTTACTACACTAAAGCTACGGACGCCCGATCCACGGTGTTTCCGTAGCTACGCAGGGCAACATCTGCATGGCGCATGCGCAGATCGGCTTTTAAGCCGGCCAACGTAGTTTTGGATCGGGGCCTTTGTCAATTATTAACTGAGATATTATTTTTAATCGTTATGGTGCAGGTGTCAAAGCTGGAGTGAAATAATCTACAAAAAAGACTTTACATATCTCATTCTAAGACATTATTTTAACCATAGCCAACAAAAGACTGATGATCAAGAGATGGAGGGACCAATAAGTCCAGGCCACATTGAAAGGTTATGCTCACTTCAGTGAGTCTGTCCTGTGTTCAAAAACCTATTAACGTCAATGCACTTGTAGATAAGTGTGCATCATAACAAGTTGCTTGCTTCAAAGCAGAAATTCCACAATATATGGTCATAGACAGTTTTTTTTTTAAAGGGAAGAAGTGGGGAAAAATATTAAAAAAAATGCTCATATAGTTTATAATAAATCTCAAATGACCATCCCAAAAGAAAGAATCCTGATAGAAATATCTTTGCAGAAAAATTCTAACTTATATGTATTTCTTTGTTTTGTCACAAAAAGACAGAGCCATCTGTACTGTGCATTGTGAACTTTTTAAAATACAGGTTTGGAAATCTTCCCCAAATAAATCTTTCACAACTAGATCAGCCTGATGATGACAGTATGCAGTGCAAGTTGTTAATCCCTGCTGCTAACAAGGCTATCAAAGCACATTTGAAAGCAGCTAAATTGATTAACCTAATCTCATTGGCATTATTGTAGTTCTGAATCCTTAAACTCCGTGAAACCTGCAGAAAATCCCCCAATTTGTCACTTTGATACTATAGGACATTTAAGGTCAGTTGCTATGATATACTCAAAGTATTATAATATTTAAAGCCAGACTATCTTGGAGTAATGAAAAAAATGAGAACTTGCTGTACAATCAAACAAGAGGCCTGATCCAGATCTCTGCATGTGTTCTATACACACGGAGGTCTGAAAGTCTGGACGTGAGAGGTGAATTCCCATGTCATTCCCTTATCACGTGCGGACTTTCACGCTTTGCCGACTTTGGCCGGATTCACAACCCCGGACGTATTGCACATATGTTCTTAATTTCCAGATAGTAGCTACTACGCATGTGAAGTAACTATTTTACGTCGTTGTCAGTCCCTGGTTAGAAAATCTTCTTTCCGAAATAGGGACATCCGAAAGTTCCTTTTCGGATGTCTCTATTTTGAGTAGTCCCCACTTTAGAATGGGTGAGTATGCTGATCCCACCCCCCCATTCTTACTCGGAAATACCACTGCCGCCGCTATTGCCGGACCGCAGGGAAAGATGAATAACCTCTCTAAGGAGCGGGGTAGGGAGGGTTAGGGTCAGGCTGCTGGGGAGGGAGGATTAGGGTCAGGCTTCAGGGGAGGGAGGGTTAGGGTCAGGCTGCAGGAGATGGTGGGTTAGGGTCAAGCTGCCAGGAAGGGAGGGTTAAGGTCAGGCTGCAGGGAAGGGAGGGTTAGGGTTAGCGTAATGAGAGGGGAGAGCTAGGGAAAGGAGTGGGGGACATTTATTTACTTACATTTCGGAGCACCAAAAGCTTGGTGCTCCATGGATCGATTGCTATGCCTCATTGAGTCATATGCAATCGAAATCCGAACCAGTTCAAAACTGGCTGGGAGGAAACGGTCCTATTGCAATAGGGCCATCCTAAGCAGGGACCCACACCCATTTTATGTAATCTACATATCGTTTTGTTACGTAGATTGCGTATATGCGGTCTTTAAGACCGCATATATGCAATCTACGTAACGAAACAATACCTAGATAGTAAAATAGTTACAACGCATGCGTAGTACTACTATCGGGAAATTAAGGTCGTATGTGTAATACATCCAGGGTTGTGAATCCGGGCCTTTAAGCCCAATCTCTACAGATCTGAGTCCGTCCAAATACAGCTACCGCCGCCCACCCACCTGCATATGCATGCCTGTCCCATCCCCCCTTATGGGGCTTAGGCATGCAGATGTAAGGGAACGGCCCATCGGATGGATCTCCTAGCAAACAGATCTGTAGCGTAACATCTGGTATGTACCCAAAGAGAAGGTGATTGCTTTATATTGCTCATTTTTTTATTGGTAAAAACATTCAATAATCCTATTCACACAGACACATTAACAAAAAGAAACAGTTATTAATAAAAAAAAGTATAATATATAATCCACAGAGGAGGGCACCCTGTGATTTCAAAGTAAAGTCAGAAACTACAGTGTATTCTGAGGATCTGGGTCCCACTCTTATGTGGATTATATTGAGCCTACTGTATAGGATATATACAGTCAGGTCCATAAATATTGGGACATCGACACAATTCTCATATTTTGGGCTCTATACACCACCACAATGGATTTGAAATGAAACACACAAGATGTGCTTTAACTGCAGACTTTCAGCTTTAATTTGAGGGTATTTGCATCCAAATCAGGTGAAGAGTGTAAGAATTACAACAGTTTCTATATGTGCCTCCCACTTTTTAAGAGACCAAAAGTAATGTGACAAACTAAACAATCCTAAATCAAACTTTCACTTTTTAATACTTTGTTGCAAATCCTTTGCAGTAAATTACAGCCTGAAGTCTGGAACGCATAGACATCACCAGACGCTGGGTTTCATCCCTGGTGATGCTCTGCCAGGCCTCTACTGCAAATATCTTCAGTTCCTGCTTGTTCTTGGGGCATTTTCCCTTCAGTTTTGTCTTCATCAAGTGAAATGCATGCTCAATCGCATTCAGGTCAGGTGATTGACTTGGCCATTGCATTACATTCCACATAGCCTTAAAAAGTCTTTGGTTGGTTTTGCAATGTGTGAAGTGCCGTCCAATGAGTTCTGAAGCATTTGGCTGAATATGAGCAGATAATATTGCCCGAAACACTTCAGAATTCATCCTGCTGCTTTTGTCAGCAGTCACATCATCATTAAATACAAGGAAACCAGTTCCATTGGCAGCCATACATGCCCACACCATGACACTAACACCACCATGCTTCAGTGATGAGGTGCTATGTTTTGGATCATGAGCAGTTCCTTTCCTTCTCCATACTCTTCTCTTCCCATCACTCTGGTACAAGTTAATCTTTGTCTCTTCTGTCCATAGGATGTTGTTCCAGAACTGTAATGGCTTTTTTAGATGTTGTTTGGCAAACTCTAATTTGGTCTAATTTGGTCTTCCTGTTTTTGTGGCTCACCAATGGTTTACATCTTGTGGTGAACCCTCTATATTCACTCTTGTGAAGTCTTCTCTTGATTGTTGACTTTGACACATATACACCTACCTCCTGGAGAGTGTTCTTGATTTGGCCAACTGTTGTGAAGGGGTTTTTCTTCAGCAGGGAAAAAATTCTTCTGTCATCCTCCACAGTTGTTTTCCGTGGTCTTCCGGGTCTTGATTTGGGCACACCTAATGTTTTTGCTATCTCTCTGATGGATTTCTTTTGAATTTTCAGCCTAATGATGGCTTGGTTCACTGATAGTGACAGCTCTTTGTATCTCATATTGAGAGTTGACAGTAACAGATGCCAAATGCAAATGTCACACCTAGAATCAACTCCAGACCTTTTACCTGCTTAATTGATGATGAAATATCGAGGGAAATGGCCACTCCTGTACATGAAATAGCTTTTGAGTCAATAGTCCCATTACTTTTGGTCCCTTTAAAAGTGGAAGGCACATATAGAAACCGTTGTAATTCCTACACCGTTCACCTGATTTGGATGAAAATACTCTCATATTAAAGCTGAAAGTCTGCAGTTAAAGCACATCTTGTTTGTTTCATTTCAAATCCATTGTGGTGCTGTATAGTGTGGTGGTCAACAAATTTATTTGTAAATAAGATATAACAATCAACGGCTGAGGTGGGGTCTGGATGAGGTGACAGAGGGTATAAAGGTGACTTCCAAGCATCCTTGTAATTCCATTGTTAAACTGTCAGTAAATAGAAAATCTGCTGACTTCTTCATCCTTATAAAAAAGTGATAAGAAGTTGACAGCACAGCTGATTAACAAGAGACCAACGTGTATTTTTCACGTAGTCTTGGTTAACTGTCAGTCTTTATTTACATCTTGGCACCCATGAAAATAGCCAGGTCACATAGCATATCTATAATGGGTGCAGGGTGTACAGTGCACACGGGCCCATCAGAAGAGGGATACCTGTGGCATTCATCCTGCACCCAGGGGAAGGAGGCCTATTCGGCATCTATTTCTTCCCTCTAAGATCTCTAAGAGTGGGACTGTCCCTATTCGCGGGCCAAAAAGGGGATGGGGCTTACAGCGCAGTTAGGCTCTGCCCCCTTTTAGGTCTGCAAATCGGGACAGTACTGTCTCAGGTAAGGGGGGGCCCCATGTACAAATCCTGCACAAGGGCCCCCACACTTCTTAAAATGCCTCTGCCAATTCCATAGGCTTCAATGCAGGTAAATAAGACATCATACTAAAGGGAGTAGAGCAAATGACTTCTTGAACTGAATCAACATCAGGGAGATTGCCAAATATTTCAGGTTGTCAGGGACATCACACATACCCTCCAACTGTACCTATTTAGCACAGTACAGTACCGATTTTTAATGGTCTATACCGGCTAAAAGGGCTTCTGTCTTCAGGGAGTCTACATGATTATTCAGACAGAGATGGCAACTATAAACTATGACTTTCTTCCTGAACCTACATTTTTTTTGACAGACTTTATCTCTCTTATTATCCTACAATATAATAAAATAGTTCTACTATAAATGTGCTATACAGAGTACAAATTTCTATCCCAGTAGATGTTTTGCAGCTTCCAAGTTTTATGGAAAAAATATTTCTAAAACAAACTGTATCGCGAAAAACTAACAACAGCTTTCAGTAACCACAAGTAAAATAGATAATAGATATCTGAGATATCAAATCTTATAAAATAAGAGCACAATTGCATTCAAATCTATGTGACATTAGGCATGCTGTCATTATTTTATAGATGTTGTATTTGACTAAATTACTGCATGGACTGACAATTTACACCTTAAATGACTAACTGTAAAAATCGTTCAATTACATTTCCTGATCCTCTCGAAGAATAAAAAGCCGCACTTTGTAAAGCACATTAGGTTATCAACTTGAAAGTTTGATATCTGAAATAGACGTAAAAAAAAGGCTTAATGGGACAAAGTGCTGTGCAGCTGAACTACCTAGTTACTGAGGTTGCAAAAAGGCGTAAGAACAGGCCTTTATTCTGACGAGAGGAAAAATATAAATTGAAGCAATTTCAGCAGGCAGGGGAAATGTTCTCTCCATTTCAAAGTCACAAATGAATTTTGGATGTTCTTAACTTAGTTCTTATGAACTTGGTGTATTAGAAAGGTGTTCCTGAATGTGCCTGGTGTATATGAGAGATTCAGCAGATTAACAAACATGCAAGCACCGAAACATAAATGTACAGCTAATACCATTAAAAAGTAAATAACGTAAGGTATTTACACATAGGATCCCTAGAATTCAATTACTTTAATATGAAATCTACAAGAACACTAATAAAAAGGTATTAATTACATAATTACATTAATGACTGCGGAAGGGTATGGTGTTGCTATTCCTTCAACTGCAATTAGAAGACTAATACAGCTATAGTCTAATGTCCACTGTGTCATTTTAGACAGAGTTACATTTAGAAAAAATATCTTTTGGCACATTTCTGAAAGTTTTAATATTTAACAGCAGTATCCGGGTGCACTAGTCAAATTTTGGGGCACGGGCTGCGCCCGGGTGGGGCACCATGACATCATATAGGGGCGGGACACGGCAGACATGCATTAGCAGTGGCCCGCTAATGTACAGCTCTAAGCAGCTGCTGCAGAGCCAAGGTAAGTATCAGCGGGCCCCATCAGCTCCCGGATGCCCCCATTACCCCCTAGGGCAGCCCTGGCTGCAGTCTCTCTGCTCCCGCAGCCTGCTCTTTACTTTAGGAGCAACTTCGGCTAATGGAAAAGTGCAGAGCAGTGAAAGTTGCCATCAAAATCCTGTGTTTCATGTGCAATGTGACTGGGTTTAACAATCACATGTTACTTCAAATGTGATTACATATTTCCACTGCTTAAATATAACAGCATCATATGCAATATATTAATATCACTTTAACTTCATTCATTTCCAACAAGATTCATTAAAACAGCATTAAGGTGTATGTAAACTTTGTGAGTTTCGGTCATGTCTGCAGCTTGGCTTTCTTTTAAGGTGCCTGAAGATACTTTCAGTTGATTTTCATGCATAAGAAGTGTCTAAGTTAGGATAAAGAAAGCATCTTTAGCAATAAGATATCGTCATAATGAAAGGCCCTAGCTTTCTGACCTACTGGAAATTAACCATTGTACTTGTAATTTGTTACTTGATTACCTTTTTCTGTGCATAAAATGTCCTACTCAGCCCAATGGAGCATCCATTGTTAAGCTGTTGGGCTTGAAATGGCTCCGCAATGTCAGTACTCAAGTCTTGGGGCCAGATTTACTAAGTTGCAGGATAGGGAAGTGTAGATATTGCCCATAGCAACCAATCAGATTCTAGATGACATTTTCTAGTATGTAAAAGGAAAGTGAGAGCTAAAATATGATTGGTGCCTATGGGCAACATCTCCACTTTTTCTCTCCTGCAGCTTAGTAAATCTGGTATTTTAAGTTTAGATTTTCTGTTCATATTGCTGGGATCACATCTGGCTACCTTTTCTGTAATAAGTCTTTATGAGTTTGGAATCACAATGATTGTGTTGGACTTCCACTTGTTTACCTTTTATAGACACAATGGCAATATTTTAAGATTATGTTTAATATTATGTTGTAATTGTGAACATATAGTATGCTTTAGCTATTCAGTTTATAATATAAATGATATTGGAATCTAGGTGTATCTTCATGAAAGCAATTTAACTATTAAGATATCTCCCTCCAATCTCTTAACTGAATATATTTTCTAACACAATCAACAAACCTCATTTTACAAAAAGGTCTCATATAGTATTATCTCAATAATTTTTATTTCCACCTTAACAGATACCAAAGTTAAGCTATAATAATTGAGCTTCTTCTTAATATTGGGACTGTGAAATTCCCCCTTAAGATTATTATAACTCATTATTTAAATGTATACAATTTACTTATCTCTCGTATAGTCTTCTTTTACACATGCACAAATGGCCTCCGTGCATGAAATCTTGTGGTTTTTAAATGAAGAAAGCTCCGATTTCCCACCAAACTCTGTCACTTAATATTGTTGGTCAGTGAAATAACATTTCTAAAAAGTTTCACAGTTTCAATATTCTACAAAACTTTGTTACTTTTGACTTTCATCTCTTGTGGAAAAACTCTTCTTCCCTTCTGCATAGAACATAATGAGCTACAGGATGCCATAAAAACTGACATTTCCATGAGTGATGTTTAGACCGAGAACAGGCAAAGTGCTCATTGGACTTTACAAACACCTAGATGTAGAGCGTGCAGCCAGAACATCAAGAATACCCACAGAATGACAACATTAATGAGCAACCAAAGTCAGATAAATCTGCAGAGTCACCTCAGGGATCTAAACCAGCCAGTGAACTGAGGAAGATATGTAGGTAAATAAGTGTACGGCTGACTGAAAGATGATTAGGATGTTGATGTTTTTTTTCTTCTCTCATCTTTATTACAACTGTTTAGAGAGGTGGTTAAAGCATTGAAATGTTTCTCTCAATTTGATTCTATGTTTTTTTTAAATAATAGATTGATGATCACTGATTGATTTATCGAGACTTATTTTTGTCAAAAAGTAAAACAAATATTCAAGTGTTTATCTTATTTAGTATTTTAGATGTCTGTGATTCCTTCAACTTCTTGTTCAATAATTTTAGGGTACTGCACCATTAACTCAACATTATGTAGAAATCCCTGACATGATTAACATACGTATGGTCAGAGTAAATGCTAGATGGATTTTTTTATAATAAAGCTGGCCATAAACTAGAACTATTATCACTCCCAGCAGGAGGTGGCTGATAAATGGGATGATTTTCCCCATAGGGAAAAGTCTGGATATCAGCCCCACTTACCTCTCCTGCTGGGACCGATAATTGATGCGTAAACAGGGTTGCTGAGATTGACAGGAAGCCCTTGCTGCTGATTGACACTGCTATGATATTGGTAGCTTGAGTCCAATATATATATTATGCGTGTTATACGATCAAATAATCTTACCAGAGCATCCCTAGTATAATTATTAACTGTTTGGAAAATCCACCCTAACCACTCACTACGGCAAATATTGACCAAACAAACAAATAAAAAACAATTGTAAAAGGTGCCATTACATTCTCCCCATCGGCTGATTTCCTCATAACTGGACATATAGGATTACTGGGCCGTATTCAGAGATACGTTTTTGAGGGAAGATACGTGCGTATTTTTAGGATCAGATCAACTGCCTATGCACGGTAACTTAAGTACGTAGTTTACATTGACTATACGCACGGAAGTGCCTAACGGACAGACATGTGAATCGCACGTGGGGACATACACACAGAAATCATACATACAGAAAATTTTACATAAAAGTGGGTGGGGAGAGGCATTTAAATGAACGCATGGAAGTGCCGTTATCAAGAATCGCACAGACGTAGCACATATACGCACGTAAGTACGCACGGAAAGAACAGAGTGGTCTATGGACTTGTAAGTCACCGACCGTGCGTCCGGGACCCCTGCAAACTTTTATTTTGCGCCCTTCTGTTTAACAATTTGACACCAGTGACCATCCTAGATTATAGTATAGTATAGTAGATCATACAACACAATTGTAACCACAAAAAAACAAAGCAAATCATAGTAACCACTATACAATAGTGTCCTAGTCTCTGCTATACATATATCCCCTTTCTGCCTTTTCAGCACCCAGTAACCCCATCATGTGTCTCCAGCACCCAGTATCCCCATCATGTCTCTCCATCTCCCAGTATCCCCATCATGTGTCTCCAGCACCCAGTATCCCCATCATGTCTCTCCATCTCCCAGTATCCCCCCCATCATGTGTAATTCACAAAAAAGACAGTATGTTGCACAAGTATCTGTCTGTGTGATTAAATAATTAAGTAATTAGCGTGCAATCTTATAGTCCTAATGAAAGCTATACAGGCAAGGTTTGTCAAGAGAAACAAGAAAAAGCAGGACTATTTAACTATTTATGATGCACAGCCACAAACTCCCATCTCAAGTATTTACAATAGAATATAAATTTTAAAAAGTCATCAGTATCCCCAAGCATCTGTATCCAGCACCCAGTATCCCCATGTGTTTCCAGCACCCAGTATCTCCCATCATGTGTCTCCAGCACCCAGTATCCCCATCATGTCTCTCCAGCACCCAGTATCCCCATCATGTGTATCCAGCACTCAGTATCCCCATCATGTCTCTCCACTTCCCAGTATCCCTATTATGTGTATTCAGCACCCAGCATCCCCATCGTCTCCCCACCTCCCAGTATCCCCATCATGTCTTTTTAGCACCCAGGATCCCCATCATGTCTCTCCAGCATCCAGTATCCCCATCTTGTGTATCCAGAACCCAGTATCCCCATCATGTCTCTCCACCTCCCAGTATCCCTATCATGTCTCTTCAGCACCCAGCATTCCCATCATGTCTGTCCAGCACCCAGTATTCCCATTTTAAGCCCTATACAATTCGTCCGGCTGCTGCCTCTCCTTCGCGGCGGGCTCTGCTTTGAATGACACTGATGTGACCTCAGGTCACTCCAGCGTCATTCAGTGAGGGGGAGGCGCTGCTTCATTCTGCATCTGCCTGTTACACCATGAATAGACACCGCTGTTAGCCTCTGTAAGGCGCTCTCATCAGAGTGATGAGAGCACCTTACATTGTTTTACAGCGGCGTCCATCTCAGTACTGTGGTGCAGGGAGCGGGGGGATGAGCGCCTATCCAGCATGGCGCCTGCTCATGCCAGCTCTGGTTGTTTCCTTGCTCCGGCCATGCGCATAATTGCATACCTTAAAAAACAGATCTCTGAATACGGCCCACTATGGCTATAGTTAAATAAAACAATGTATGACAATACATATTTAATTTTTAGTATAATAACTTTTTATGACATTATTTTTCACAATGATTATTATAATTATTATAGGAGAAATGACCTCTAAAATTCTTGGCAATATGCAAAAAGGATGGAATTTCGTTTATTGCATTTTATTCTTTGTATATAAGTATAAAGTATAAATGTCTGTTCTAAAATGTTTTACTGTGGTGCCTTTAATGTCTGCTTCAATTGTTTTAACCAATTTATTCTTTTAATTTGTATTAATAAATGAAATGAGATGATAGGTCTGACATTTACTTAGACATTAGAACATTGTGTCCATTATTTTCAGTCAGTAGAGTATTAGCTAAAGAAAATATCACCCACTGCAGAAGCTTAACAAAAAAAGGTAAATTGCTATCTATCTATCTATCTATCTATCTATCTATCTATCTATCTATCTATCTATCTATTTGTCTGTCTATCTAGTTTAAGTGGAGATTTCTGTGCTGGATATTGCAAAGTTGGTCCCTCTCTTAGGATATTTCTAGTGATTTTCCTCTCAGGGAGTTCAGAGGGATGAACTACCTGACTGGAACAAGGGTACCCCCAAGCCGTGGTGGAGAGCAGAGATCTGCTTGTACACAGCTCACTAGCCTAGACCTGAGATTTAAGTGTTGCACACTGCTGAGCAATAGGTCACATGAAGCATGGTGGTTATGGAAGGTCTCGTTGGTCCAATGTCCAGAAGTTCTACCGTATTCCAACAAGGTGGAAGCACGCCACTCACTTACAGCTGATTCTAAGCAAGTAATTAGTGTTCAGGTATTTATATGTGATTTATCTTTCAGTGTTTGTGCCAGTCAGAACCATGATGTCATGATATGATATGAGGTACAGTTTCTCACCCCTTGATGCTGGCGGCAGCCGGCACAGCTGTTGGGGAGGACTATATGATGTATTTTCATGATATGCTTAGTTCTAGGCTCAGAGGTGGAACTAGCGAGTAATGGCCAAAATATATGCTTTGGCCCTGACGATATCCCAGGTAACCCGGTGGGGAGTTTCGGTGGTGCGGTGATATCGGCAGTGGGCCCTTGTATCAGTATGGGTCCCGATACAGTTGCACCTATTGCACCAATGGTATTTCCACCCATGTCTAGGCTACTTTCAATGGTGGCTGTGTCTCTCACTATGTAATGGCAATTTTATCTAAGAATACATTAAACACATTTGTCAAGTACAATATGGCAGTACTGATCCTCTGCCTACAACTGCTCCCACAGACGCCGACCACATGGTGCGGCCAGAGTCATTCAAATAACCTGTACTGGGAATACAGGGCTCCTTCTCCAGTACAGTCTATGTGAATGATACTGGTAGGCAGGGCCGGCGTGTTCCGCTCCACGGAGTGTGGGTCTCTGGTTAGAACTTTCCAATTTAGAAAGTGCCGTTTTCTCCCAGCCAGTTGCGTACTGGCTGGGATTTCGATCACATATGCCTCGAGGAGGCATTGCAATCAATCCACGGAACAACAAGCTTTCGATGCTCCGAAAAGTTAGCAAAAATAGTCCCCCACTCCTTTCCCTAATTCTAACCCTAACCCTCCCCTCTCACTACCCTAACCCTCCCTTCCTGGCAACCTGACCCTAACCCTCCCTCCCCTGCAGTCTGATCCTAACCCTCCCTCCCCTGCAGCCTGACCCTAACCCTCTCTACCCCGCACAGAGAGTTTACTCACCTGTCCCTCGGTCCGGCGATAGCGGCAACGGAGGTGCGGGGGAGGGATATTGTCTTTTCCGAAGGAGAAAGGGTGAAGTATGCCGAACGGCATACTCACCCATTCTAAAAAAAAAAGTATAAACTGCTAAGTATTCGATAAAGGGACATCCGAAAAAGAACTTTCTGATGTCCCTTTTTCGCAATTCAGATTTTCGTGCCTGAGAATGCAACCGCACTCCATGCTGGACAGGCGCCACCACCACCGCTCGCTTCCCCCACTCAGTCAGCGGTATGCTGACTCTGTGAGTGTTACGGTGTGTCACTCATGCCGGTGGCCGGTTCCTTTCATCCAGTGCAGCGGCGCAAGCCTGTGGAGTCTGGACTGGATCATCCTCAGAGTTTCAGCCAGCAGCCTGTGGTGTATTGTGTGTGGTTTAGCCTGTACCTGTCAGCCTGCCACAATTTCTGTGTCAATGACAGGCTGCAAGCAGGCAAATTAAATGAATGCTGCTACCCACCCCCTTCCTCCCCTCTCCCCCCTTCCTCTCCATCACAGACTGCTGTACCTGTCAGCCTGTCACATTTCTTATGTCTGTGACAGGATGCAAGCTTGTTCAATAAACTGTCAGCTGCAACCCCCCCCCCCCCCCCCCCCTCCCCCTCCCCGCCCACGCG
>WWET01004528.1:6281-19164 GCA_011038615.1 Limnodynastes dumerilii | reverse complement strand
CCCCCCCCCTTCCCTTCCTCTCTGCAGTGCAGACAGCTCCTCCTCCTTTCTCTGCATCACAACATCTATTTCAGACAGGCTGTGTGATGGCCACCGAGGAGCCTGACTTAGAGAAAGAGGAACAAGAAGACAAGGAGGTTCCTGTGTGAGCTGCCACACCCATTACATAGAGCAGCTGATTGGAAAATTCCTTTCAGCTGCTCTATATAACAGCTGCAGAGGCTCATACAGGAACTTCCTGTATGAGGACTGGGATATAGAAGAGAGAGAGAGAAGAGCACCTCGGAGGAGACACTGCAAAGGTAAATAAAGATGGGGATACTGGGGCTGAAGGCACATGATGGGGATACTGGGGGGCTGGGGGCACATGATGGGGATACTGGGGGCTGCAGACACATGATGGGGATATTCTAAGGGGTTGGAGACACATGATGGGGATATTGGGGTGCTGGAGACACTCATGGGAGAAATATTGGAAGACTGGATACACGCAAGGGGGAGAGATTGGATGGATATATATACTAGATAACAGTAGAGCGCTTACAAGACTGTAATACTTTTGAATTGGGGTTACAAATGTTTTCTGTTTTCCAAGGAGGCCTTTTTTAACTGCATTGTGGTTACAAAATTTTTTACATTTATTGTACATTGTCAGAAGGATGTAATCTGTATTGTATGACGGCCTGTATGGTATAGCGGTCACTAGGATAATGGGGCAGATCCATAACAACGCTTGTAAGCGAATTTACGCGTGGCGGACACGTAAAATCACGTTTAGGTAAGTACTGCGCATGCGCACAATAGATAATACGCTCCGTAACATTGCGTAAATGTGAACTTATGGGCCATTCACGTATGTGTCGCGTAAATCCTTACGTGTGGGCGTGCCAATTTTACATGAGTCACGTATGTGTTGTGTAAATCCTTACGTGTGGGCGTGCCAATTTTACGTGAGTCAAAAATACGTCTGAAATACGCTATGTATGGGCGTGCTTAGCTGCGTAAATACGTGTTGCACATACGTACGTGAGCGGATGACATCGGTTACGTGGGCAAAAGTTAAGGTAGGGTTTGGAAAGCGGATCTCGGACAAAATACGTACATTCAAAGGGTGTGCCTAGGGGAGTGTATAGAAAGTATGCGCGTGTAAATACGCTACGAGAGGAAACGTATTGCAAGCGGTGTTCTGGATCTACCCCAATGTCTGTATGGTATGGCTGTCACTACGATGTATAGTCTGTGTTGTGTGGCAACAATATACAAAGGGGGGTATAAAAGAAACTAAATTAGATCAGGGCAGCTCTACACAAAAAGCGGCTAATTGTACTGCCACAACAATCAAGCAAGCAAATCTAACATAAAGCACCTATAGATCACATTACCCAAACAAGTAATGAAATAAAAAAATATATGTATTTTTTATTATTAAAATTATTGTTATCAAATAGTTGGAAGATACCATCCAGCCTAACATAAACACTTAGGCAATGACAACCATAAAATGAAGACCACTGTACTGTTCTTTATAATTAACTCTTATACAATGTATTAAATATGTTACAACGCTGACCACTCGTCCATACAGCACAATTCCGTTCCTCTTATAGGGCCTGATTCACAGTTAAGAATTTGGGTGGTTTTCGGTGTGTATATTTAAGAAGGGATATACTGGGCATGTGTAGTAACTTTTACACGCAATTTATGTTGGACTTGAGAACGCAAATGCTGTGATTCAACACTACGAACCTAAAGTCGCTAGGTTTGTAGGGCCTGATCCAGACTAACGATGGTGCGCTGAGAGTTTTAACGCTCAGCGTAACATCGGTACACTCCGCCTGACACATCGTATTTACACTGGGTTACGCTGGCTGAAGGCCACCCTAACTTCAGTCGGCATAGCCCAGTGTAACTACGCTGGGACAGCGGCGTTGTAACCCAAACGCCGCCCTTCCAGCCTAATTACTCTACCTCCCCCCGCCTTCCTACACTAACTGCAGTGTAGCAACGGAGGGGAACGCCCCCTCCAGCGTTACTATGCTGCTGCTAAGGACGCCCGATCCTGGATGCGCAGATCGTCTTTTTAGATGATCTCTTGGTCGGAGGTCTGGATCAGGCCCATAGTAGCTTACGCAGGAAGGGGCATGCTGTGAATAATTACCTCGGCAGATAAGAAGATTGGATGGAGGAAGGCATTTAAATGAGCAAAAGGAGGCGTGGCTATGCAGTCACGTTCGTAATTAGACACCCTACGCAAACAAATGCGAACCTACAGTTAAGGGAGCTCTATGGCACTCATAAGTCTCTTAAGAGCCTGAATACCGGGGGGGTGCCGAGGGCGTTGCCTTGCTACTAGCTGCATATATTTAAGAACCTAACACGTTCTTAAGTGTGAATCAGACCCATTATGTGGTTCCTACTAATACAGAGACTGTAAAAGCTATTATTGTTCTTCTCAATTGTGATCACACCAGTTATTCTATAAGTAATCATCAACAGATGCAGTAATAGTGGAGAGCGCTTCACGCATAGCAACCGGCCCACAAGAGATTTTATAGACACAGACAGTCAAAGGTAGTTAGACTCCAGTCCTTCCCCATTCAACAGCATTCACCTTTTATCTAAAAGTCCCAGGCTCCTCACTCACATGTGTCAGCCTTGTTGGTTCCGGGACAATACCTTCCACACTGATGGGAGATGCCGTGTCATTTAGGAGCTCGCTGCTGTTGGAGTTGTTCTTAGGAGTATCATGCGCTCTATATACTCCAAACCTCTTTTATTATGCTCCTCAAGCAATAGGACATCACATTTGAAAGAAAGAAGCTTTGTGGTGTACTTGTGGTCACACAGGTCAGATTTATAATAAAGTTTGCTCTGGTATATCTATGCTAGGAAAAGCTAAACCACTTTAGTGCACAAACCACAAGCTCCTGGGACTAGGAGTTGTTACTGACTGAGCTTTGTGAGCATTTATGTTACAAAGTATTTATTTGTTGATGGCATTTGCAACTTTTGTATACTAAATAGGATCAACCCAGCCTGTTTTACTTACTGTAGCCATTTGTACTCCTGTTCCAGAGATAGGATTTAGCCTTTGCTTAATGTGAGAGATTCTATATAAGACTTAATTTTATTGCTCATGATCGTTATTTACAAATATTTCGCTAAAACTAACCTTTTAGATTATTTTATTTTTAATTTTTGAAATTTGGAATAAAGGTTACATTTTAACCTTCTGGGCTTGTGGTTTGTGTACTAAAGTGGTTTAGCTTTTCTTAGCCTGGATGACTGAATGTACCAAAGCTAACTTTTTTTTATCAGGTCTAGAAACAGTACTGTCCATCATCAGAACCATAGTTTCCCTGATTACTGGTCTCTCCGATACAGCAAACTATCGTGTATAAATCCAGGGCCGTATTCAGAGATCCATTTTCATGGCGAGTTGCGTGCGTACTTTTAGGTACGTTTTAAGTGCGCATGCATAGTAACTTTATTTACGTTATTGACATTGAATATACGCACATAAGTGCTTTAGGCACGGACATGTGAATCGCAACTTGGGGCCATACGTACGGATGTGCGGTGTAGAAATACGTACTTGAAAATTTACATGAAAGTGGGTGGGGGGAGGCATTTAAAGGAGCACATGAGGGCGCGCACGGAAGACATATACGCTCGTAAGTATATACGTAAAGAACAGAGTGGTCTACGGAGGTGTCAGTCTACGATAGCAGGGCAGTCAGAGGGGAGTGTCATAGGGGTTGGTGGGTGGTGGCTTTGAACGTGCGTGTGTATAATTGTGTACTTTCAAACGCACACATCTCTATACGGCCCCCAGCCCACAAGTTTGTAAAATATCAGCCAGATCGGATACAATATGCAGATACTCTCCCTCTCCTGTACTGGAAAGCCACAATAAATTTGACAATTAAATTTGAATTTCCAGGCTTGACATAATGCCTATCCATCAGTAATGTTCACAACATTTAATGATACTGGGCTGGATCCAGACCTTGTTAAGTGCTTGAACTTAGTTACTCCTGGGCTAAACCATGTTGATTGCAGGGGAGTCATATTTCATCTGTTGCAAACAGCATTAGAGTTGAGAGGTGATGTTTCCTATCCCAAGTCTAAATAACAATGTAATAGTAAAGCTGGTCAGTATCTGTGTGCAGTAAGCAATTCAAAGATATATCCCTGCATTCAAAGAATACAATTAACTTGACCCCCCCCCTGAAATCAACATGGTTTAGTCCCTGAGTAACTAAGTTCAAGCACTTAACAAGGTCTGGATCCCCTCCACTCTTTTTATTATATGCTATTTGTACTTTGAATCTTTTTTGTGCACTGTGAGATTTTAAAAAGAACTTAAAAGTCTACATTAAGCATATAGGAGCCATTTTGCCACAGAGCCTAAGTCTATTAATATGTTATTTAAACAGTTTCCATGAGTTACTGATCACCAACAGAGAAATGGAATGGTGGCTGAATAGCAAAATTTGATCAAGTACCTTGTTTAACATTCAGCACGCGAATGAAATGAATAAATCAGCCTACTGAGATATATTAAAATGTACGGCATAGAAACAGCCTTACCAGATAATAGGTCACTGGTAACCATGGCAACCAGTTTTGTTACATGCTTTGTTACATTTAAGGGAAACCTGAATTATGGATTTTACCAAAAGTAAATGTTATTTAGAAAACAGGTTTTTGTTGCTCATTTAAGTGGGATGAAGTCAGGACAAGCTGAACACAATCAGTTTTACACATTATTAGAGAAGTCCTACTTAGTAAAACTCCCACACTGCTAAATCATATGATATGAGTCATTACTTACATTTCCACACTTACCCATGTTTGCTGCAATTCACACACTGAGATAATATATTATTTACAACAGGAGTGAAGAACTAATTGACTCTTGGAAACTCAGATTCTATATATAGTATATGTTTATTTTGCCTATATTTGTGTTTATAAAGAATTGTATATACATATCAAGGCAAGAAGTTATTTTAGTTTAGCAAAGAAGATATTCCCATATCAAGTACAGAATAATTAGTGAATGATTCTTATTGACAATGAAATGACAGACATGACCAGGAGGAAGATGTGTCTGAGTGTCTGAACATTATCAGGTTGGGAGGAGGAAATAGATTTTATATCAATGAATTCATTAAGACTGCCCTTTCCTGCCTCTAGTCCATGCTGCTAGCACATAAAAAAAAAATGACTTAAAAAAACAAAAAATACATAAATTTCATATGTATCAAATAATCTTAAAATAAAGAACGTGAACAAAAATGTTGTGCCTCGTTCATACAATCAGCAGCACCATTTCCCGATAGGACTGCGCCTTCCCTTTACATTAGGATCAGTACGGTTCCATGGATTTTAATAGTGATAAAACAAGAAGTATATATTCAAATTACTTTACAAAGGATCACCAGCACAATAGATTACTCTACTCATGTTATATTGTTATACATTTCTCTCTGATGGATCTTACCCTGTACGCAAGCACTGGCAATCTCTCTAGTAAGTATAATGTTGACTTGATCTTAGGTTATGTCCAGGGGCAGATTGAACCATTCCATTAGGTACAAAATGCTCTGCTAATTAACTTCCACCTGCCAGTTACTATGGTAACCACTTTTGTTGAAGATAATGTTTTGTTTTTTTAAACATTAGTTAATTCATTAAATCCAGGTGAGTGACAGTTGGAAGTTTAGTAGTATTTTGTACCTAATGGAGGGGGTCATGTTCGAGGGTATGAGGTGGTAGTCACTATATGCTGTCTTTATAGAATTTAGGACACTATTATGTCCTCTGTGTTGGGTGATGTTCACTATGATGTTATCTGCATTGTTTAGATGTCACAATAAATGTTTATTGTATTGTTATATACTAGTAATTTCTTTGAAGCTCATTTGAATAACACATTTCTTGCATATAATACTGTACTGTATCCACAGCTCTTCTATTATTACTTTATATTTTCACATTTCTTATGTGATACGTTAATATTCTGCACTCTGTTAGTTAAGTCTACTTAGTTCTCCGCAGATCTGCATTTGTGTGCTAACGCCTTTTACCATGTGACAGGGCCTCCATTTTGTATCACTGCTTCAGTTAAACTGTGAATTAGATGCCTACAGGTGTATTTAGCCATCTGAGCCCTACAGGCTTAAATCTTCTTACCAAATTTTGCTCTCTCTTATATTATTATTTTTTTTGTCAACACATATTCAGTAATCTACTCTGCAAGACTACAGTAATATTATATAGACAATCATTTCAGTCATATTAATAAAGTTGGAAAGTTTATAGAAATCGCACTGTCTGTGTAATTAAGAGATGGACTTAGTGGTTTAGCTATCTGAATAATTACACAATCCTTATGTGTAATAAGGGTCAGAATAAATGCATTATATATAACCCCACCGGCATTATATAGTTGCATTGTTCTTATTAAGGTTCTTTATTCTTTGCTTATTTTTTATTACTTCATTGTTAGCCCCATATAAGTTACTTCATAATCACATTTTCTCACAGAAGCTGTTATAAGAGAAGAGGAGGGAAGAAGAGGGGGCTCAAGGACAGGCCAGCCCGATTCTGCAAGTCTCTATGGCTGGAATGCCAGCAGCATCCAATCTGACTGCAAAGAAGGGGGTAAGGTAAGGGATAAATCAGAGCCCAGTGCTTCACTGCTAAAGGGCAGCCCTGCTCATGGACATCCTATGCCAAATTTAACAGTTACTGCCCTTTTTATTTTATGGGGTCATCTAAGTAACATACAAATCTATGGAAATCTGATTTACAGGAGCCTGACTAAAATCACTAATATTCCTCAGTCTTTCCTCAGACTTTCTGGTTTGACACCATTCCCACCCTCACAAAACACTACTCCTATCACAGGCATCCCTTTCCTTATTGCTCCAGGTGAGCACTAGATAGAATGGAATATGCTGTGATCCTAACTAAACCATAAAATTATTTTGAAAAAGGACCCAAAATATCAATATGGTTGTAAAGGTGCGGATTCAGTACTTTGCTTTCATAATAAAAATGAATAATTGAGCTTTTGCAAACAAGCCAGAATGAAGTATATATTATTTGTCATCTTATTCGTAAAGATCAGCAGCTTGCTCACATTTTCACTGATTTTACACTTAGGGGACTGATCTAGAGTGGCTCTTACACCTTGTTTTAAGGGCAAAACAGGTACAAGTATAAACTCATCAGGTACAAGTATAAACAAAATCATATTGCAATGTGAGGGGTGGAAATTAACTTTACTTATTGTGTGTGCAGGGAAATACAGCAGGAGATTTCCCCTGTGAACTCTAATTCTCTTTTCACTGTTTAAATTTGTCCTCCCTCCCAGTTCAGAATGGATTTACACTACACTTGCACTTGTTTTTCCTTTACGTTTAAATTCTGTATCAATTCAATAGGAATGAAATACACCATAATTGCTGACTCTCCAGCAAGGGACTTGAGGCTTGTGGTTTCTGTGAAACCACAGCCTCAAGTCTGGCCCCCCTGTCTGGCAACACTAGTTTACTAGTGTTTCTAGGGACAGGGATGGAATTGATTATGAAAATTGTATCATCAAGCCCCACCCCTATGAAACCCCCATAAAAACCGCTATTTGCATAATTTGCACTGTTAAGCCCCGTCCTCTGCATGCATCTATGGATTCCTTCCCTCCGGGATCTCCTGGAGGGAAGCTTTTAAAAATCGTCAACCCTGAAATACACATGTATGTATGTATTTATGTATGTATGTATGTATGTATGTATGTATGTATGTATTTATATATTTATTTATCTATTAATAAATTTATTTATTTATTTATCTATTAATAAAAAAAATGACAACTATAAAAATTGACATTTCATTTGAAATTACATACTAAAAATACAGCTATTCCAAATTATTGTACACTTGTAGCCATCTTGTAATTGATTTTAGAACATTACTAAATATTTGGATCTAACTTGTGTTGAACTCTACAGTAATTCTTGTTCCTTGTTGTCTATTTATCTTAGTATGTAACTTAGTATGGCAATAGATTAATAGCTTTTGCATCATAAATATTAATATAGTTTAAAGGGCAGGCACGCCACAATTAATCTTACCGGAGATTCCATGTAAAATGTCAATTATGGATAACATTTTCCTAATGTCAATGTATAAAGAATAAGCTACTGTAGTGACTTTGGACCAAATTCCGACTTAAGTAAAATGCTTGTTTTCCACACCCGAGGTGCAGAGACTGGTTGTGTTACACTTGTGATCATGCACACACAATGTACTTTTGGTACAGATCCATTTTAAGTAAGGATTGTACAGAAATCTAAAGGTAGTGTCTCCCAGTTAGTCTCCCCTGGCACACACAGGGCCCGATTCAATTAGGAAAAAATCCTTCGCCGGCGTATTTTTAACGCATTTTTTAAAAAAAATTACCGGCGTTATTTTTTTTGCAATTCAATTATTTTTTAGCGTTAAAAATATGCCGTTTTTTTAACGATACAAATCCGCACCTATGAGAGGTGCGGATTTTTAACGCTGCCCTATGTTGTGCCCCAATAGGGCATGCTGATGCTTGTAGAACTACAAGCATCAGCAGGCCCATGGATGGCAGGGCATGTGGCACCATGCCCTGTCATCCAGGGACCGCTGAGCAGCTGCTAGAGGAAAAAAAAAAATCTCTCTGTTAACGCTGCAAATCACTTCCTGCTAGCAGGAAGTGCCGGGCGCTACTGAGGCTATTACCCAGTGCCTGAAGTATCGTGAGAACGTGATTTCAGGCACTGGGTAATAGCCTCTCAGTAGCGCCGGGCACCTCCTGCTAGCAGGAAGTGATTTGCGGCGTTAACAGAAAGATTTTTTTTCCCTCTGTTTATTTTTTTACTACTGCCTGCTCTTTTAGCGCAGCGGTAAAAAAATAATTGAATAGCCGAATTTTTATCGGTCAATTGCCGGTGAAGGCAATTGATTCGGGCCCACAGAGCACTATATAAAGTGGAAATCTGGCTTTGGATCTCTTCAGCTGCTGAGCTTGGAGGAGCAGCTACAGAGGTCTGGATCTTGTGGTTTTGTTTTTGTTTTAACATAGTTACATCGGGGCATTGATGGGTATGAAATGCTTCAATGACTTGGCAATAAAATTGATATTATAAGCAATAAAGGCTGTAAGCATAATAGAAACCATTTTGTGTATTATTAAGAGTTTAAAATACTGAACAGAAACTGCTTAAAATGTTTAATAAAAAAAAGAAAAATAGGATCCAGGCTTTGAGACAAACCAAACATTTACATGTTATATCTGAGTAACAGAAACAGAATGAGCAAATAGAAAGACAGAAGTACAATGTTTACATTATGACTCAGCTATGACTTAATTTGTGTTTATAGATCTTTAATAGTTTTATTCCAAAAAAATATAAATCATACCAGCAATACAGACTATGGAGGATGTTAGCTATAAAGGCTCCAAAAACTGAAATGTTGCCATCCATGTAACTGTGTTTACTAATACAGGGCCGTATTTACAGAACCGTTTTTGCGTGGGACTGCGTGCATATTTTTTGGAGCAGATTAACCGTGCATGTGTAGTAACTTTTTCCACGCACATTACGTAGCATTTACGCACGTAAGTACTTTAGGTACGGACTTGTGAATCGCATTTAGGGAAATGCGTACGGAGGGGCGTGGTTGTTTTCCGCACGTTATAAGTTACAAGGAAGTGGGCGGGGGGAGCCATTACGTAAATAACATATGCGTGTAAGTACACACGTAGAGATAAGGGTGCCCTGTGGAGGTGTAAGTCACCGAAATCCCTTCCGTGTGAGGGGAGTGTCATAGGTGTTGCCTAGCTAAGTGCGTCCGTAAAAACGCGCACATTGTAAATACGGATCTGTGAATCCGGTCCATAATTAGTAAAATACATAAACGATTGTATTCTCACAGTTACAACACCTGTTGTATATATATATGGATTTAAACCTGCTAGGCATGCATTCAAGGAGGCACAGTTGACCACACCCCCTGTGACGGCTTGCCCCTGCTTCGCCATGGCACAGTCATCTCTGCTGCGATCAACAGTTGGGGGGGAGGCAAGAAGTTGATGTAATATCTCCTGACGGCCCTGCTCACAAGTACAGACTTCTGAATGGCCAACCCTACCTTAAGATTTCTGCACTATTCTTAATGAAATTGAGGATATTGCGAAAGTCTGGATAGTATGTAAGAACTTAACCCAGCTCTTATTGTGCTATTTAAATACCCACCCTCTCACCTTGTGTACTCGCCCTAGAAAACCCACCCCTTTAATGGAAAGACTTCCCGCATGGCAGTCTGGATTCTGAGGAAACAAATCTGTGCATATTTAAGCCTAACACGTGCACATGCGCACTCACGAAACGCAGAAGAGAAAAAAAACCATGACAACTTTTTTTTAAATTTCTAAATCCTCTTAAGGAGCCTCCCATAATGCAAGAAATTGTTGGACCAAATTTACACAGGATATCATAGCGTTATCAGAAGAGACAGAATGCATATGAATATATAATAGCAGAGTTAGCAGAGCATAAAATATACATTCAATGTCTGAAAGCTTCCTGACACAAAGGATAATAGGTACTCAAATGAGCATTTCCAAAGAACTCCCTTGTCTTTTGCCAAACATTAACGCTGAATGCTGCACATAAAGTGTTAGCAACCAAAGCGTTTTGTCAGATTTACAAATAAGAACCGACATAAATAAAATAAAATTTCAGTTTGGGGGATGAGCTACTTAAGTTAGAGAAAAGGAATGTCTCTTAAGCAGGCCATACACTAGAGTGATCTGCTAGGACCAATGATCGTCCTAGTGTATGGCCAACTTTAGAGATTGTTAGCTTGTAACAGGAACTCCTTCTCCCTGAAAATGTTGGACCGTATTCCGAGATTCAGAGATCCGTTTTCACGTGATGTTGCATGCGTATTTTAAGGTACGTTTTAACTGTGCATGTGTAGTTACTTTTTTTACGTAAGTTACGTAGAATATACACACGTATGTGCTTTAGACACGGACTTGTGAATCGCACTTGGGGACATACGTACGGATGGGCGAGGTTGAAATACAAACTTTCCATGAAAGCGGGTGGGGGAGGCATTTAAATAAACGCTTGAGGATGCGGTTATAAAGAATTGCACGCACGGAAGACATATAAACACACATAAGTACACACGTAGAGAACAGAGTGGTCTATGGAGGTGTAAGTCTATGATTGCACGGCAAGGAGAGGGAAGTGTCGTGGGTGTTGGTGGGTGTTGCCTTGCTATGTGCCTGCCTAAAAACGCGCACGTAGTAAATACAGATTGGTGAATACGGTTTGTTATTTTGAAATTGTAGAGAGAGAGAGCATAAGCCTGTAGTGTGCGTCACAGGGTACTTCATTTCTCACACAGGAAAAAATAAAAACTAAGATGTTTTACAATGTCCTGTGAAATAATTACAGTCATTTATGTCCCTTCACGGTCATGATTAATTTAGGAAATACATGAGATCCTTTACTAGTGAAAGTAATAATTCTGCCAGTGCTGGTAGTGAGATGCTCTGGTTCAATAGATTGATCCATGACAAGTGCAGTAAAACAGTCTACTGTGTCATTGAAAAATAAATCAAGAGACAATGTTCCATTGTTTCACTGCCAGCACATAGGTGACAATTGAATAAGTTGAATAAACACTGTTATTCTTTTTGTTTTAATCTTGTTTTAGACTTTTCTCAGAGTATGATAAAATAGTTCAACTAATGTTTTTGGCTTTACATTGTTTACTGTGTTTGGTAATTCTATACTTTATAAACTGTGTTCTCTATTTCATTGCATACACACCTTATATGCTAACATGAAGTATTTTGTTTTATTTAATAAGATTAATATTCAGAAGCAGTTTAAATAGTAACCATTTGTGCTTAAATAGTTTTTTTTTCTGCACTTATTGTATTTAGAAAGTGTTCTGTCATTACTTGTTTTGTGAGTGCTCTAAATGTTGTTCTCACATTCACCCTGTAAATCATTCTGCCATACTAAGATCCTGTGATGTCAAGATATGGTGGTGGCCTTGTAATGGGTAGTAGGTACCCTAATGACTTAAAGAATCTTGCACCCACACGGAAGAAGACTCGCTGTTCTCTCCCGGTTCCAGGTGTGGTGCTCCACTAGTGTGGAAAGGAAAGAAACAGTTATACTGCTTTCATATCTCTATCCAGAAATATCCCGGGTCTTACAAGCCGGTATCATTCCAGTGTCACAGACCCTTTCCCTTTCTGCAGGGTACCTGGGAAATTCATGACAATGTGATGGGCGGCACGTTGCTTCCGGCGAGAGATTTGTTTACTATTGCCATAGCAATAGTAAACAAGTCCCTCAAATTGTTTTTTTTCACAAGTCATTAGACCCAGTTTGAGGTCCTCACAACCTTTCACACTGCACCTCAACCCGCTTTTGGAGGCTTGCAATAGTTACATATACAACACAATTAACAGACAGGACATAGGACCAGGGACGACGCAATCCGTGGGGAATTATATATTTATTTATTAACAGGTTTTTATATAGCGCCATCAGATTACGTAGCGATTTACAATTTACAAACATTGTTCTGGATCCAGACTTATGAAGGAACTTGAAATTAAGAGAAGAAGGTTATACCTGGGCAAAACCATCTTGATTTCAGGGGGATTCAAGTTAATTGTATTCCTTGCATGCAGGGATATGTCTTTGAATTGCTTACTGCACACAGATACTGACCAGCTTTATATTTACGCTGTTATTTAGACTTGAGATAGGAAACATCACCTCTCAACTCTAATACTGTTTGCAACAGA
>WWET01004527.1:109182-124219 GCA_011038615.1 Limnodynastes dumerilii | reverse complement strand
AGTGTAGCGCGTGGAGTCAGTATGCTGGGAGTGTAGCGCGTGGAGTAAGTATGCTTGGAGTGTAGCGCGTGGAGTCAGTATACTGGGAGTGTAGCGCATGGAGTAAGTATGCTGGGAGTGTAGTGTGTGGAGTCAGTATGCTTCGAGTGTAGCGCGTGGAGTCAGTATGCTGGGAGTAAAGAGTGTGGAGTCATTATGCTGGGAGTTTAGCGCATGGAGTCAGTATGCTTTGAGTGTAGTGCGTGGAGTAAGTATGCTGGGAGAGTAGCGCGTGGAGTCAGTATACTGGGAGTGAAGCGCGTGGAGTCAGTATGCTGGGAGTGTGGCGCGTGGAGTCAGTATGCTGGGAGTGTAGCGCGTGGAGTCAGTATGCTGGGAGTGTGACGTGTGGAGTCAGTATGCTGGAAGTGTAGCGCATGGAGTCAGTATGCTGGGAGTGTAGCGCATGGAGTCAGTATGCTGGGAGTGTGGTGTGTGGAGTCATTATGCTGGGAGTGTAGTGTGTGGAGTCAGTATGTTGGAAGTGTAGCGCATGGAGTCAGTATGCTTGGAGTGTAGCGCTTGAAGTCAGTATGCTGGGAATGTAGTGCATGGAGTCAGTATGCTTGGAGTGTAGCGCGTGAAGTCAGTATGCTGGGAATGTAGTGCATGGAGTCAGTATGCTGGGAGTGTAGAAGAAGACATCAAAGGTAAGTGAGAAAAGAAATAAATGGGCTAGCATGGAGGCTGGCATTAAGGGGCAGATATGGAGGATGGCATTAAGGGGCAGATATAGAGGCTGGCATTAAGAGGCAGATATGGAGGCTGGCATTAAGGGGCAGATATAAAGGCTGGCATTAAGGGGCAGATATAAAGGCTGGCATTAAGGGGCAGATATGGAACCTGGCATTAAGGGGGCAGACATTGAGGTTGACATAAAGGGGGGAAATGTAGGCTGGCAATAAGGGGGCAGACATGGAGGCTGACATTATGGGGAAGTCTGGAGAATTCACAGGGGCTTATGGGGAAGTCTGGAGAATACACAGGGGTGTATGGGGAAGTCTGGAGAATACACAGGGGTGTATGGGGAAGTCTGGAGAATAGACAGGGGTGTATGGGGAAGTCTGGAGAATACATGGGGCATATGGGGAAGTTTGTAGAATACACTGGGGCTTATGGGGAAGTCTGGAGAACACATGGGGAGTAGGGGAAGTTTGTAGAATACAAGGGAGTAGGAGGAAGGTGTGGAGAATACATAAAATCACTCTAATACATACAAAGGCTGTTGTAGATATTTATTACATTATTTGAACTCCCACCAACTAGAAATATTTGACTTTTGAAATGTGTAAGTGATACACAAACACTGGTGACGCAGGGACTGCCCCCTGGAACGCACTGACCACCCCTATGCTTTTTACTTTTCTCCCTAAAATTATTTTTTAAAAGGCAACTAAGGCTATGGCTCTCTTAGCGTAAGGAAATTAGTTTGTATGCTAGGAGATCGGTCTGATGAGGCCGGCTTCCCCTCCACTCACCAGAAGTACACAAAGTGCTCGGGGAGGAGACGGTGACATTTAAATTTTACAGTATAGTCAGGTTTAAAGACTTCCATGCAGATCATCGGTCATTCACTTCTGGCAGTGTAACTGCTGCAAATTCAGCTGAAGAGAAGTAAATGACAGGGGCGTTTACTACTCTCTTCCATGCGGACTGCCAGGCCTCTGTGTGTATGGAACACGCCCAGAGGTCTGGATCAGGTTAAGGTACCACCCATTTGATGGTTGGTGGGCTCAAGGCTACATATTACAGGTTTCCTTTCACTGGTGTAATGTTATGAAGTGTGTGCTATAATGATTAGTCTTTGTAAGATCTAGTATGAATCCAGGTGGCATTTTGGTGGATATCACTATTAGTATATTTGTTTTGTTTAAAAATACATTTTTCATCTAATTCAAAAAACTTTAACTAGAGCCATAACACATACTACATTTATATTGTGCTTAAATTTAGCTGAAGGTCAAGCCATTGATATTTGACATAAACAAGGTTTAGTAAAAATGCAGTTTGCTGGCTGAATAAATGACATTGTATATTTTACATTTATAATAACAAAAGTCAAGGACAATGATACCTGAACACATTACTAATGGATATACTACAATGGAGTGTTCATGAAGGACAAATAACTATAGCTAGATAAGTCAGAGTGACATTGAAGGGACACAGCAGCTTAGGCAACCAGAATGGAAGCTGTGCCTTGGGGGAAATTCATTCTAGATGTATAGGAAATCTGCAGGCAAAGACCAGATGTAGCAGATGTTGAGAATAAAGAGAATCTACTGTAGACAAACATAATGGTCTATGTCTATTAAGGGCATTGCAGTCTTGGGTATAGCTGATGTTTGCTCTTATTATTATCATTATAATTCTGTTCCTACTCTGCACAGCCCATTCTGGATCCTGTGTTATGTCCCAGTATCTTAGTGTACTGTGGGAGTATGATAAAACCTATCTGGATTCTTGCAGTTATTTAGTCAATATCTTGATGCAACTGCCTCCCAGGCCTCATTCTGGCTGCACACTATGCAATAAGGCTCCAATCAACAGAGGTATCGCAAAGAGTGCATAGTACTCGATAATCAATTATCAGATGAAAGGGTATTTGGATCATTATGACAGCAATCCAACAAACTGATCCATACCATGGGGTTATCAACCACAGTCCTCAAGTAACGCTAGCAGCGCATGTTTTCCATGCCGCCTTGCTGGAGCACAGGTGTGTTCTTTACAGACTGACATGTGTGAATAGCTATAGGTAGTATTCATTATGGACCAGATCCAGACTGACCGCAGTGGCATCAGAGATCCCAGGCCAGATCCAGAAATCCAAACAGACATGGTCACTCCTCTCGCTTATAAGGATTTCTGCCAGGTGACCCTGCCCTAAGATTTCTGCACTGTCCCCACGTAACATAGGGAAAGTTTGGGAGTCCGGATAGTATATAAGGGCTGAAGACAGTCCTTACCGTACTATTTGCATGCAAAGCGGAAGCACCTCCGCCCTGTGACACATCCCGCTCCACCATCAGTTTATTAACCAGCATGGAATCCAGATCAGTCCTGGAAAAGCCGTACCTGTGCATGTGCCATTGCCAAGAGGGGGCCTTTTGGCATCCTAGAACTTTAGAAATTGGGGTCATCAAAGACATTAGATAAACATCAGTGTGCCTACAATAGTGCTAATACTCTTAGTCTGGGCTTCATGCTGGATCTAGCAAGGGAGTGGATCATCTTTTTATCAGGTGTTTCTCAGTGCACACAGCCTGGGTGTACACAACCTTGTGACCAATGGGGTGATCAGAGGCAGTGTATTGATATTGGGCCAACACAGTACGGGGTTGCTTACAAAATCTTCTTTTTATAATGTGTTTAACAATAATTAATTGGAATAATTATAGACATATTGATTTATATATGTAATACCCCGGTGTAATTACTAATGATGACCGGTTTTCAAAGTGGGGATTTCTCCTACTGATATAATTGAAAAACGATAAATTTCCATTCACATATTATTTTGTGCATTTCCATAGCACCTGCTTTAAATGTTTAAGCCAGCACTTAGTCCACTGACAGTGACTATATTAACGACGGAGATTTGTCCAGATTGCGGCTTGCACTTCTTAATGGATCTGCATTCAGTGGACGAAGATCCGTGCAGAGAACTTATGGTGGGGTTTCTGGACACATAACAGATTAGTAACAAGGGGGGCAGATCCAGACCTCAGTTGTTTTTACGCTTGTTGGCGTAGCATATTTAGGCTTAGTACTATGCACTAGGCACTCCCCTCGCTCGTAGTACTTTACTCGATTTACATTTGCCAAACCCTACCTTAACTTTTCCAAGTGTAAGTACGGACGTGCGGAATGGATTGACGTAATGGCCTAACCCGGGCCAAACTGTATGATTTAAATGCAGAGGCGGAACTAGCGAGTTGTGGGCCCAGGTGCAAAAAATATGCTTTGGCCCTGATGATATCCCAGATAATCCAGTGGGGAGATTCAGTGTGTTGATGACGGCTGTGGGCCCTTGTATCAGCATGGGCCCCGATGCTATTGCACCTGGTGCACCAATGGTAGTTCCGCCCCTGTTTAAATGCCTCCCTCCGCCTTCGGGTGTCATATGGAAGACACGCCCTTCCTTCGTATTTACGCTGAAGTTACGTACAATCAGACGTTGTGTAACATCTGCCGGGCATATACGCATTACAAACAAATTGGCGATTTTCCGTGACCGGCTAGCGTACGTAGCTCAGGATCTGGCCCAAGGGACATAAAGACCTCTGAGTGAGGTCAGGATCAGGTCCATTGTCAGTATTACTTTATAACAACACTATCAATATGAACAGTACACAAATATTATGCAGCCAATCACCATAATAATCTGAATAATATTATTGTATGTCTTTCTTCTGGCATAATTATACTTAGTTTGGTGAGAGGAGAATCACATTCCCCCTTGCACCTTTTAATGTTTATTGTGTTCTTTAAAGATTGACTGTAGTGACACAAACATTTTTTTTTTAAGAATATATTATAAATGAATGCTTGGTGGAGAAAAGTAAAGAAAATATTGACAATTGGAGTTTCATCATATCTACAAGAGCTCTAAACTCTGTTGATAAATACTTAGGATATTATTAATATTCAGGATAGGCAATCCAATTAACTATATCAGAATTTTCGCCTCAAATCTCTTTGCTTCAACAGCTCAATCCCCCCCAAAAATGATTACATGGAAAGTTTTTAACAATGGCTCCACAGTGTTAATATTCGAACAAATTCAAAATTGTTTTTTTTCCGAATATGCATAAAAGATGTACGCTATATAAAATGGTCCCTGAAGATTGAAATCTCTAGGAAAAGAACAAATTAAAATTGGTGCCATTATTCTTAGTCAAAATAATATTTTAATAATTCTTATGTTATTAACAGCTAAAAACCAACTATTCAAAATATCTGTATTCTTTGTGCGTTCATTTCTCAATTCTAACATATCTCATCTTTTTCACCATAATCATTATTACTGTTTATAAGGCACCACAAATTCCTGTAGCACCAAGCAGTCATCTTGCTGAAATGACAGATGTAAGACAATAAATATAAGGACAGATGCAGATTACAGATACAGCACTAATATTGATTTGGATTCCCACAAAACATGACAGTTGCAATAGATAGCCCTGAGCTTCCAATAATAGCTTGTAATCACTTCAAGATAATACATGGTCGTCTAATTTTAATTTCTTCCCTCCGGGAGATCTTGGAAAATTCCGCTATGGGTGCGATGCTTTATGACACAACTTTAAGCAAATCGTGCCACTGTTACTAGGGATGGGAGGAGGGGATGGAAGGGGGAGGGGATGACGCCACCCCCACCCATCCCTAGTAACACCAAGGGCCAGATTTACTAAGCTGCAGGTTAGGAAAAGTGGAGATGTTGCCCATAGCAACCAGATTTTCACTGACATTCTTTAGTATGTGAAACGAAACTAAGAGCTAGAATCTGATTGGTTGCTGTAGGCAACATGCAGCTTCAGTAGAGAAGCGTGACTTGAGGCCGGCCTTATTCCCATTTCCAGAGATTTGCTGACTGTCCCGGATAACCAAGCTTTTTTTTGTCATAGAACGCCCTGGAATGGAGTTCCGGCACCTTTTTTTTGATGGACTTTCCAAGTTTTCAAAGTTTTGGCGGCAAAATCATTAAAACGGTGTATGCAGACTGCTTGTGTGTCGAGTCCGATGCATGCGTGGTTCGCTGATTGTGATGGCACTGTTCGGATTGTGATTAGTCGTGTGGTCGCACGTAAGTTGATGTGAATTCCGGCACCTTTTTTCTTACAAAAAAAGCACTGCCAATAGCTATTCCTAACTTGTGGAAGTCTCCCAAATATTCCGGAGTTGGTAGCCATGCACTAAAAGTTTGCATGAAGGAGACTGACATGACACATAAGCTCTTTCCCCAATGTGTCTTTGCTGCAGCATCCTGGACCTGCATTATAAAATATATGACTGGGTTGTAACAGACAGACTGGGTGGGTGAGAGGGCCCTGCCCACAAGCTTACAGTCTATATGATATTGGGGATTAATACAAAAGGGCAAATGCACTATATCACACAATGGACCGGCTTGCTTGCATGGTAAGAGTGCCCAGTGCTCTGTATGATCCAGTCACACAGCAGTGTTAGTAGCAGAACCGAGGGGAAATTTTAGAATGGAGAGAAAGTGACCAATTTTGTGTTAATGAAAGGAGAACAAGATATCATAGTAGTTGTAAATAGGGTAGACCACAGGGGGTGGGGCTTAACAGCGTGATTTATGCTATCAATTACTCCTCAGGGTTTCATAGGGATGGGGGTGGGGCTAGTAAACTAGTATTGCCAGGTAGGGGGGCAGGACTTGAGGCCGTGGTTTCATGGAAAGCACGAGCCTCAAGTCCATTGCGGGAGATTTACCGGCTCTCCTAGGATACCGGGAAAACTGCCCTAATTTCGGGAGTCTCCCGGACATTCCATGAGAGTTGGCAACTATGGAATAGAAGAACACCTGTATATGGTCCAATCTTCCCACAGACCCCGTCCTTATGTCACAGTTTTCTTAAAAGAGCCCTATCCCAGGATTCCTGGCCCTGAGCTCCGACACAGATGCTCTTTTTAGAACAACGAACATCATGACAAGGGGGAAATGGGCAACTTTGAAAGTCTAGGGGCAAATCTAAATCTAGCCCTGGGTGAGACAGAAGGAGCACACAAGAGCGATTAGAGCAGGCAATAATTAGGAAAGGAAAGAGAGTGAGATGCAGATAGGACAAGACAAGGAGTTCTATACATGGGGAACACTGCATGAGAAATTACATTTAAGGAGAAAGTTCACATTACATTGATGTATTTTCCCTAGCTTATGCTATGAAATGGCAAAATAATAATACTGCATTATAGCGGAATTAAGCCCGAGTCACTCAAGTAATAGAAAAGAAAAATCCATTTCATAAGGATTTACTTTTACACCTCCCTGCTGTTAAACAAAATGAAAAGACAATGGGACAAACACTATGAAAGAACCCTGCATGTTTCTTCTATCTTCCATACAGGCTTTGTTACACAGTGAATATAAAACATAGGGCCGGATTTACAGCACCGGACGTATTGCATATATGTCCGGTGTTTATACGCAATCTACGTATCGAAAAGATACGTAGATTACGTAAAAAAATTGACTACGCATGCGCAGTAGTCAAAAACGGTAAACACCGGACGTATATGCATAGATATTAAGATACACTTTTTAGGCTACAGTTTTGTGGTTTTGTGGTCTTATTTTTGGTCTCAAGACTGCAACCTGCTACGCTCTAATAAAGGCAGAAAATGTGCATTTTGGAAATCTAGGACCAATTATGTATTATTACTACATTATAATGTGACTTAGCTCTTCTTTTATATCAGGATTCCATTCTTCAACAGATGGTGGGATGAATTATTTCCAGTCTCCTAGGGATCAGCTAGTTAGCTACGATAAAGAGACTGGTGATTAAAGGGTGTTTCTTTCAGACGTTCTTGTAATCATTTAGAATTTTATGTTCCTACATACTATTTAAAGCTCTTTAAAGCGTCCACCCACTTTCAAGTTGTTCTTTTCTTTTCTTTTTTTTTTCCTCCCGTTCTATACTACTTGTAATAAATGTCATGGCAAACGCTCTATATTATTATATTTTCTTTGGCATGTCAAACATTTTTTTACTTCACAGAAGAAAACAATGGAAACTGCATCAAACAAAAGTAGAGTTTGTATAATATTAAAGTACATGGCAATTGTTAATGTATGTTATTAGTGTACAAGGGGTCCTTGCCGGTTGTTATGTCAACAGGTCAAAATGTCGACAGTTGAGTATTATGTTAGTATTACACATGGTTGCCTACTTTTGCAATTGACTATCAGGTAGATTTCGATAGCACTATCAAGGCTGCACTAAAGGGGTGTGTCCTGTAGTGTCAAAGGGGTGTGTCCTGTAGTGTCAAAGGGGTGTGTCCTATGAATAGCTCCACCCATGGGTGTGTCTAACATTGGCAGGCAAACTATTTCCAAGAATAGCACCATCAGTATTTATTGATTGTTAAAATGTGACTGAATAAATATTTTCAGTATTTATTGTGCATACTGTGTCTAGGAGATCAATGACTTCTTCATCTGCTACCTCCATATACCTTAATGCAAGGAAATAGGACACAATTTCTAAATTCTGTCATCATACTGCAATGACTTCTGTAACTGAATCAGCGTCAGGGAGATTGCCCAACACTTCAGGGAGTCAGGGAGATTACCCGCTCTTCAGGGAGACTCCCTGATATTCAGGGAGAGTTGGCAACCATGGTATTACATATATATTGCATATATTACATTCCAGAAATGTTTTGCAAGCTGCCTGCATTATATTAAGTTTACAGCTGTTACAAACAAATACTAACATAGGGCTGGATCCAGACTTAAGTAAGTGCTTGATATGAGTTACTCCTGGGCTAAATCATGTTGATTGTAGGAGGATCATATTTCATCTGTTGCAAACAGCATTAGAGTTGAGAGGTGATGTAAATAACAGTGTGATAGTAAAGCTGGTCAGTATCTGTGTGCAGTAAGCAATTCAAAGATATATCCCTGCATGCATAGAATACAAATAACATGACTCCCCCTGCAATCAACATGGTTTAGCCCAGGAGTAACTCATTTCAAGCACTTACTTAAGTATGGATCATTCCATAATTCTCAACTGTCTACATTTAGACCTGTCCTCATTTTGATTGTCAAACCCTACAGGGGTTTTCTCTGCTACCTAAATAAGAAAATGACCAACAATGACAACGCTTTAGACAGTGCTGCCAAGCATTTTTTCATTAATTATAAAATTAATTTTATTTATTTTAAGATTCCACTGTTCAAAAAAGACAATGGGCTTAATATGAAACATCAAGTCATAAATAAAAGGAAAAGAAGTTACAATCAACACTAAGGGGTGTTCTCTGGTTAAGCCCTGGATACAGATGTATGCTTAAGGCTATATGAAGGCAGCAAGCAGCATTCTAATGCTGCACTAAGTGTGGTATGGATGCGCTATTTTGCACCTGATTTTGTAATACAAAACCATACAATTATGTCTGCTTTATGAGCATTTATAAGCAGCTGCTTAACCTCTGATTTTTTATTATTATTGTTTACAATGTTAAACAATCATTATACAACAAGACGAGATAATAACGAGCAAACTAGGTGGGTAAGAGGGACCTGCTCACAAGCTTACATTCTATAGAACATTGGGGATTGATACATAAGGGCAAGTGCTATATATCACACAATGGACCAGCCAGCTTGCATGGTAAAAGTGCTCAGTGCTCTGTATAATCCATTCACACAGCAATGTTAGTAGCAGGACTGAGGGTCATTTTAGTATGGAAAAAGAAAATGTGTACGTTTGTGCAAATCATCCAGGCTGACACATATTTGCTGTGTTTAAAAAAAGGCAACATGATTTATTAAATTGAAGCTGAATTATAAATGCCCAGTAGCAGGGGGGGCATATTCCCCTCAAAAACCCAGAGATCAACCTTCTTTGACTTTGGCACCCCCTGACCAGTCTTCCAGCAAGGACACACTACCTGTCCCTAACTGCACACCCAAGCACCTGGAAGTTGGCAGACCTAAGGACCCAACCACCTGGGTATGATGTCCTCACATCATTCCTGGGTTGTGTTGTTGCCAGACCAGTCCCCTCTTTCCCAAATTTCCCCATTCACCAAATACTCCTTTGCTGAGCCCCACCCCCACCCCACACTGTTACTGCCCAACCATGCACCGTCTGGAAAAGGAAATCAGGTCAAAACATAACAACACAAGTAGGGAGGGAGGTAGATCCTGTGATAAAGAGACCCAACTAAACCATCTGACCCATTACCCTTAAATAACCCTCTAATCCCTCTAGCTAACAATATTCTATACACAAACTTACTATTAACCCTGTCCTTCTGATGTCTAGTGGAACACCTGCCTGCTGTTTATGTCCCTGCGGCTCTAAATAGGCCTCTGTTCTTTTTAAAAGTAGTTGTAAATAGGGTAGACAAATGTTAACAAATAAACTGAGGAATTTTGAGAGCTTTTCTGAAAAAGGTGAGTTTTAAGGGCACGCTTGAAAGTTCAGAGAGTAGAGGATAGTCTTAATGGGCGAGGAGGGTTATTCCAGAGAGTGGGTGCAGCACAGGAGAAGTCCTGAAACAGGAATCAGAGCATTTATTAAGTGTAGAAGAACATTGCAGATCCTGTGAAGATCTGAGGAACCAAACTAAATTAAATACTATAATCACTACATGACCGTGAACTATCTAAAATGTTACATATGTGAACAGGGCACCAATTGTGCTCAATTGTTTTTATCTGTAATTTTCAACAAAACTCCTTACTCTTTACAGTCCATATATCTCAGGAGTCCTGTTGTATTGTGTGTATTGTCTGTAAAGTTTTTATATGTTCATATTTTGTTTCTCTCTGCAGATATCTGTCAATGACTCTTTATCCAAAAATGGATGTATAGGATTTTACCGCTCATCAGCAGCCTGTGGCACTGGAGATCAGAGTGTACTGTTCAGATTTCAGTCTACTACAGTACCAAGAGAACAACTTAATGGCTTGACATCTTTCATTGATGCCTCCACAGTCTATGGCAGCACAGCAGCTGTAGAAAATAAACTGAGGAATTATTCCAGTGAGGAAGGTCTGCTGCACGTAAATGTTCAATACTCTGATCATGGACGTCATTACATGCCTTTTGTAGATGAAACCCCATCACCCTGTCTGCAAGATCCTACCTCCGACTCTGCTGAAAGAATTGAGTGTTTCTTTGCAGGTGAAAGCAGATCCAATGAAGTCATATCATTAGCAGCCATCCATACATTGTGGTTGAGAGAACACAACCGCTTGGCCAAAGCATTGAAAGAACTCAACCCTCACTGGAGTGCTGAGATAACTTACCAGGAAACTCGGAAAATAGTTGGTGCTTTACATCAGGTCAGCATATAGTGCACTTTCCAGATCCACTGGAGTTCTATACTGGGAACGTTTCTAATGTCGGGGCAGGATGGGGTAGGAAGCGGACAACTTGTATGCTAAGTGGGAGGGGCAGGGCAAAATTTGAGCAGATTGGGTCCCCCTAGCAAGGAAATGAGGCCCAAGTGTAGAATGGGGCATTCCGGCAACCCCTATGCACATGTGCAGAGAGGCTGTTGTAGGCTGGCACCTTAAAACCGATCAGCACTCCGGTCTGGATTCATAACACCGGATGTATTGCATATACGTCCGGTGTTTCCCGATATTTCCATATATGCAATCTACGTAGATTACGTGAAAAAGATACTGCGCATGCACAGTATCAAATATCAGGAAACACCGGCCGTATATGCCATACGGCCAGTGTTGTGAATCCGGGGCCCATAGCAGCCGCAATCCCTGCACCAATGGTAGTAAATAGTACAGCGAGTGCAGGATCGCTGTTAGAAGATGTGGGGCCCGGGACACAGTCATGAGGCCCCGCCTGCTTTAACAGCGGGCTGGTTCACAGGGATGTTCTTTCCTGTGCATTGGCCCGCTACTCGGTGGGCCCCCCCCCATCAGCTCCAGGCCTGAGACAACCCCATCAGCTCCAGGCCTGAGACAACAGTCCGAGCTGTTTCCCCCTGATGGCGGCCCTAAGCGAGTGCAGTAAGCGCCTTTTCTACTATGGGTAGGGGCCTGCTGTTGGAATTTCAATCGTACTAATTAAAATAATCCAGTGATAGTAATCTAAAAGAAAGCACAGACAGCACAGAGAAGGGGGCGCTTCATGGTGCAGACACCTTTTATTTCTAACTTCATATAAAATATGCCTAGATTTGATTCATGAAAGCGTGTGTGTAATACCAGAGGTCCTCACTCCATGCCTGCCCCTAGCCGTGGCGGGAACTCAGTGATTACGGACTTGTGCCCTGGGACGCCGTGAGCTGTATGGTTCATTTGCCCGCAGGAGGGTATTACACACATGCTTTCATGAATCAAATCTAGGTTTTCATTTTACTCGTGTTGTCCATATTTTATATGAAGTTTGAAATAAAAGGTGTCTGCACCATGAAGCGCGCCCCTTCTCTCTGCTTTCTTTTAGAGATATGTATATGTATATATATGTATATACATATATATAATAGTGAGTCATTATACTGTACAATTTGTTTGCTATTGCCATAGTAACACTTGTTGCCAAGGCAATAGTAAACAAAGGACACCAATCACCCTTAAACCTCCCATGTGTGATGTCTGTGCTCCGACGTCACTCCCTCCTTTTAACTTAGCCCAAGAATAAACGACACAACAACCATAATTGCGGGAATAAAATATTTTATTAATTAATTAAACTACTTACTGATTGATGCAGTCATCTTAAGGAAGACCTGCAACTATATTTTGATGGGGGCCATTGAAAGCAGCCAAAATAGGCAGATTAACTTAGTTCAACGTGTAAAACCAGAACATGTATAATTCAAGTAAACCTAACTTTACCATTAAACCAACTCAAACAGAGGTTACCAACACCTGGCGCACCCCGCCATCCTGAAGGCCCAGCACTCAAGCGGAGTGCAACGAGAGACCGTCCATAAAGATGGTTCTACAACCTCAGGCACCCAACCTCGTAACATTACCAAGCATGACAGGAAACACAGTGCATCCTCGATCAAACCACTCCTTGCACATCCTCATCATCCTGTCATGCAACACACGGCTGCTTTCCTCCCACATGGTCCCTCTGACCATACCGCCACCATCATCCACACCTAAATCTCCTCCAGAGCTAACCCAGAAACTCAGGCCTTCCTCACTCAGATGCACCCCGTCCTGCCGATACAGATGACTCCTCTCAAACCGAATGTCCGCATGGGGAACATAAACTCCCTCATGCCGTCTCAAGAATCCCTTGACTGCCCTATTCACCTTCTTCCTCACCCGATCCATAGCTGCCCCATTATCTGAATACCGCCATACACGCCTGGGCACAATCTCAGACCACACCCACTTCATTCGTGGCCACTTGCTCAACGCCAAGCTGACATCGTTTCGGATGGCCCATGACAACTCGACGGCCGGCACCCGACCAATGTTGTTACCACCCAGGTGAATGACCAGAATGTCAGGGGACCCATCTAAACCAATCTCCTGAGTCAACCAATCGGCAAGCGCGAACCACAGCATACCACGCAAACCTTTCCATACCACTTCTGCTCCCAAGCGCTCATTCCAGTCTCTCACACTCACATGCTAGCAGCCCAAAAGACAAACGAATGTCCAACCACCCAAACTACCCGCCTCTGCGGGACAACCGCTGTGGAAACAAGAGAGACAAAAGAAACGTTATAACCATGCAACCACCAACACAATGAACTAACAAGACTAGGAGAAGGGGTAGGAAGGGGCTACGGCACCAGGCGAAGGTGAAACCCCTCATCATACCTCCGGCTCGACTATATAGACTATGGGGAACTACAAATGCCAGCAGGCCTCCGAGGGAAAATGCCCTTCGCGCTCCATACACCTGGTGTAGAAGGAACAACTAATTACAATCCTAGGAAGGAACATGACGTGTGTCATAACCCAAGACGTAATTCAAGAAGTTAGCACACTCTGCTGCCGACTCAAGTTTCCTGCCCTTTCCGCTTCCAAAGGCCTTAGGTACGTCCTGTACGCTTGCGACGTCCAGCGCCCCAGTTTTTTGATATGCTCAATCGATTGACCTTGAGCAGCTGCTGACGATGCCGCACCAATGCGGAAAGGGTGCGTCCCGTAGTCATCTGGATTCAGCCCCAACCGCTCCAGAGATCTCTGCAAGACAACTGTGAGCTGGTAGCGGGGTAGCGAAGAGCAGTTCTTATGCACAAACCACACCACACAGTTAACGGGACGCTCTTTCGCAAAAAGGTGGCCTAGCACCACCGGACATATGCATACGTTATCATTACGCTTAACCTCAAGCCAGCGCCCTTTGCCTGTCTGGTCAGTCTTCCCTCTTTGAATCCTACGCTGGATGAGCCCCTCCTGCATCACTACATTCTTGGTGAGCAGGCCCGTCACAGAGAAAATCCTGGAGTCGGAAACCAGGTCGCTCACGCGAAACGCTCCTGCAAAGGCGAAACTGAACGCCGTCCGAAACAGCAGCATCTCGTAGTTATCACTGGCCACAGACGCCACTGCTTCCATGAGCCGCGACAAGCAGTGCTCCGAAATCGGTCGCCTGGAGTCCGGTACGAACGGCCTCACCTTTGCCCAGCCCCTCAACGCTTTGGAAATTAGGAACCCCTTTGTGACGTCCCGCTCACCATTCAGATTAGCATAGAAAGAAATACCTGCCAGCGCAGCCCCTATGTACGCCCTAGGTCTGCCCTCTCGAAATTTGGCATACATAAAGTCCTGTAGGCAACCGCTACCATCGGCTTTGCTCCCCCTACCGTGAGTCTGATGAAAGCATGACCATTCCTCCCAAGCTGCACGGTACCTCCTTAACGTCCAGGGAGCCAGCGACCGCAGCGCGAGCTCGCTTAGCCCTGGTCCGCCACCTGCCAGATGAATGAGGGAGCCAGGTGATAAAATCGCGTCCAGTCAAATCGAGAGAGAGCATCCGCCACCCCGTTGTCCACACCGGGAACGTGGGCCGTGCGGAAAACGATATTAAACTCCAAGCACCGCAACACTATGTGCCGGAGCAACCGCACAACCAGGGGGGAAGATGCGCTCTGCCGATTTATGACCTGTACCATGCTCAAGTTGTCACACCAAAAAACCAGGACCCTGTTCTGAAACAAGTTAGCCCATAGCTCAACAGCCACCGCGATCGGAAACATTTCAAGCGGCGCCAAGTTCCTAGTCAAACCGGATGCCACCCACGCGACTGGCCAGGCCCCCGCAAACCATCTGCCCTGGAAGAACGCGCCAAAAACC
>WWET01004527.1:69941-86972 GCA_011038615.1 Limnodynastes dumerilii | reverse complement strand
TCCCCTGGTGATAGACTGAAGGCCCAGGCCTGTGGGTCTCCCTGTAGAAGAGAAATGATTAAGCCCACTCTTTGCGGCTCCATTCCGGATGCGTTGGGACGAAGTCTGAAATACAGCTTACAATTCTCTTTGAACAGATGAAACTGGCTTCTATCCCCTGAGAACTTATCCGGTAGGTTCATCTTGATGTCTGTGGCTGCTGCCTGAATGACCTGAACAGAGACCGGTGGGGCAGGGGCAGGAGCCTGAACCGCGGATCGTAGGACAGACAGTGCTTCCTCCTGTGAGTTGACTTTATTGGTGAGGGCTTGCACCATCTGCCCCAAGTTAGACATCTGGGCAATTAGGGCGTTGATTGCTTCCGAAGTGGATGTATCCATCAGAGTCAGTAATTGGCCGGTTATAATGTTACGGTACCTCGGGATTACCAGGTCGGTGGACCGGGGTGACCGTGGATTGGAGGCGGAAATGGAACAGTACACCGGGTTTACCCGTAACTGGAACCAGAGTAACTGTAAGAGGTAAAGAGCGAGCAATTCCCCAAGGCGTACCACCTGATTTCGGACCGAGTGTTCGCTAGAGCCCCTGATGGTGGGGATAGACTGGAGCAGGTAGGAATCCGTCAGGAGCACCACCCCAGGAAGATTACTCGGGAGATGAGCAGAACGTAAGAGAGAAAGGATAGGTAAGTAACAGTAGGAGTTGAGGAAAAGAGGGTAAAGGCTGACCGGAAGATTCCAATCAGCGACGGACAACAGAAACCAGGAAACACGACGCCACAGACGGGGAAGGGACAAACCGGACGAGACAGGACTAACTAAACAAATAGGGGCAAACACTCTCACAGTCACGCAAGAAGCAGGGGCTCCCCGGAGGGAAACAAACACATACAAACGGGGAAGGATAAGGTAACCAGGGCTGGTAGGTACACTAAGGTGGGAGGGAGAGTTAAAGAGGTATACAACAGGATAAGAAGGACTGGGTAAGCAAGGCAGAGACTGGGGCACTCAAAAGCAATGGCACAGAGCACAGGGTAAAGGCACTAGTAACAAAAGAAGCAGGTCATGAACTGAACTAACAGACGCTATAACCGGCGCCAAACTAAGGACAGGAGTCCCCTAATAACAAGTGGGAAGGCCTCTGATAGGCAGTGATGAGCCCACCGCGCTGAACACGGAAGCCGGGGTGAGCTAGGTAACCAGTGAAGCGGTTGCCAGGGAAGCTGTCGGCAGGGGATTCCCCTGCACGCGCCGTCGGAGAGCAGGTAAGCCGGGCCGTGGAGGGAGGAAGCTGCTGCAGCCGTTACACTGCGGTGTAACAGTATGTTCCATCCATCATGGAGACCATATACCGCAACTACCAAAGGTGATGACACTGACTACTAATAATTTAGCTGCATCCACTGTATGCTCATTCTATGACAAGAAGCAAATAATAATACTAATATTCTGGCCAAAGTTTAGTGCGTCTTCCTAAACAATTTGATCTTTTCATTTGTTTTTTTGTGGTTGCATTGATCAGTTTTATCCTGTAGTGAACATTGTATTTTGTGATGGTGTCAGGTGGTCTGGATCCTTTAATAAGAGGTCTTCTGGGAAAATCGGCAAAGCTGCAAACACAACGAGAAATGATGAATGAAGAGTTAACAGAGAAACTGCTTGTTCTCACCAACAATGGGCCTATGGATTTGGCGTCTCTTAATTTGCAGCGGGGTCGTGATCATGGCTTACCAGGTGAGTTTTCTCTTTTATCCAGGAGAAATCACTCAGAAGGCCAGTGATTAGTTTGATGCAGTTTTTAGACGTTCTGTCATTTTAGGTAATGTGCGGCATTCCGTTATTTAAGGTCAGAACATTATAAACTACTGCAAAAGCATTGTGACAGCTTTCCACTTTTCATGTCGCATAGAAATATATTATTAGAATTGTTTAGACTGACATTTTGTTTTAGATTCCATTATTCAGAAGTGTGCAAAGTCCCTCAGTATATTCATGACAAATAATCCAGCTATATAAAGTAAGAAACTTGGTGTGCAATATGTTAATATAAAAAATACAGGATTAAATTAGATGTCTAATTATTGACATTATTTTCAAGGGCCAACACTTTATCAAGGTCCAGGATCCGCTATTGGGAACGGGTAAATAGTTACAGGTAACTATTTCTACCCGTTACCAACAGTGACAGGCTGACAGTTGGGCTGAAGTTAGGGCTCAAGAAGGGAGGGTTAGGGCTTAAGGGGAAGATTAAGGTTAGGCTGCAGGAAACGCAGGGTTAGGGGAGGTGTGAAGATAGGGAAGAAAGGTTGCCTTGTAGGCACTCATCAGGTCGACTCACAAGTATCTTTCTCGCAACAAGGGGGAATATCCAGACCCCCGCACGCTTTACGTGCATGCGAGGGTCCGTATGTATGCTCCTGTATGCACGCCTCCTGCACTCCCCGCTGTCAGTAGAAAATCTGGACACTTACATGTCCAGATTCCAACCTTAACTTTTATGACTAGGTCTGCGGCCATATTGTGCACCCCGGACCATTCATTTAAATGGCTGTCCATGCCTGTATGGCGGGGATAGAGCCATCGTAAGTGAAGTCAGCCCCTTCATCGCAAGAACTAACTACGTTAGTTACACTGCCATAAAGTCTGCATAAGAGAGGGGAGTGACAGGAAGCGAGCGCGGGTCTGGAGCTACCTTTATAAGCATTGTGTGTGTGTGTGCGCGCATGTCAAGGGCCCACACATGTTAATTCCCAAGGGCCACCCACATCTTACTCTGGCCCTGATTGGACAGCTGCTGTACTTTTGCTAACTAGGAATTCCCTTCACACCAATATTTAAAATAGATCAGGACAGGATACTGGACGGGATCCAGTTAGGGATCAAATGTGTCTAGCACCCCACTTATGTATGCAAGGTGCGTAAGTGGGGTGTTTTGATTAGAGGGCGCATGTTCCCTCCAGATGTTGCGCTAATGTTACGAACATACCTAGCATCGTAACAAACTTAGTTCCGTACAATGACATTTAAGTACAAATGGGCTGTGCTACCCCCTCCGCCTACCAGGGGGAAGCACTTAAATTGTCAGTGGGGGTGGGTTTTAACATTTATGAGCGAATCAGTGGACATACGGACCGCTGAGCCTCACATTTCACTTAAGGCAGGCTTATGGCAGCGAAGAGAGAGAGGAGTGACAGGGGGCGTGCACTTCCCTCTCTCTGACAGATGGACAGACCCCCGCACGTACAGAAAGCATGCGGAGATCTGGATACAATCCACTGTGGTTAAATCATAAGCTTGTATTTGGTATATTTTCTCTACTGTAGAATATGACCGAGGTTGAAAAGTTTTATGGTCTTTCCTAGTTGCAGTTATATAACAATCACGTTCCTGGTAAAGATTGCTGACTCTTAGGTAATTTTTTATTTTTTTTGCAAATTGAGCATTTAATCACATTTTTCTCCTTTCTATTTTTTCAGGATACAATGACTGGAGAGAGTTTTGTGGATTAACAAGACTGAACTCTCTGTCAGACATGAAGAGAGTAATCTCTAATCATAATATAGCACAGGGAATAATTGAGTTATATGGGCACCCTGATAACATCGATGTTTGGCTGGGTGGTCTAGCAGAAGACTTTCTACCAGGAGCTAGAGTTGGACCACTGTTTGCATGTTTAATAGGAAAGCAAATGAAAGCATTGCGAGACGGAGACAGGTAAATAGAATCCCATGTTTCTACTCTTCATTTTTAAGTAGGATATTTGCTGTACATTTTTCTATTCTAGCCGATACTAGCAGAAGAAAATATAATGATAGGGTAAAAGGATATTTTTTATTTAAACTTCCTATTTAAAATCATCCTTGTCCTGCAGCCTAACCCTAACCCTCTCATCTCCGCTGCCTAACCCTAACCATCCCTGTTCTGCAGCCTAAGCTTAGCCCTTCCCTCTTTGAAACCTAACCCAACCCTTCCACTAAATCTAACTATCGTTATCCCAAAGCCTAACCTTAACTCTCCTATCTCCGCAGCTTAACCCTAACTTCCCCTGTCCCATAGCCTAACCTTAAGCCTACTCTCTCTGGAGCCTAACCCTAACCCTTCCTGTCCCGTAGCCCAATCCTAATAAAAACGTGTATCTTGTTGAAATGCTCTTCTGCCCTCCTGTCCCCTCTAAAATTAAAAGTAGTGGTTGAAACGGAGCATAACAACAGCCAGTAGAGGTGTAGCACAGGCTGCTGACTTTCCCAGAGTATTTCTGAGAACAGGGGCATTTTAAGAAGTGAGGGGGGCCTTGTGCAGGATTTGTACATGAACCCCACCCCCACATAGAGAATGAAAAAAAGCATATGAACTGGCTGGCTCATATGCATACTAATTGTAGATTTTGGTGCAGTGTGTGCCACTGGGCCCCCTGTTCTGAGAGGCCCGTGTGCATTGCACACTCTGCACCCATTATAGATACGCCAATGCGTGAGACTCCTCCGGAATACCCTCTAAGGGATCCCAGGAGAGCCGGCAAATCTCCCACAGAGGGCTTGAGGCCATGGTTGCATGCAAACAACAGCATCAAGTCCTGCCCAGCTGCCTGGCAATACTTGTATCCTAATGTTACTAGGGGAAGGGCAGGACAGGACATCATCAAGCCCCGCCCCTATTCCTAGTAAAACTAAGAATAAAGGGGCATTGATAGTCAGGGGGCGGGGTATAGGCATAAATATGATATAAATGAAACAGCTTTGAGGCAAAGTGCAACAGAGGCAATATATATAGTATTTGGTGGGGTATCAAGGATTTTGAGCGTATGATGTAATTGTGCAGGAGGTGTGGCTGCAATGGGACGTGGAGTTGAGGAGGGTCAGAGGCAGCCGCTACATCAGGGTTGCTGAGTTTTCATAGCTTCCCTCTGGGAGATCCCAGAGGAGAGCCATAGATGCCTGCAGGGGGCGGGGCTTGCATGGGTGCATCCACCCATGAGCAGGTTTGTCCAACCACTGCTATCGACCATTTATACAAATGCTCTTCCATCTCTCTCTGCAAACTCATCTGTATGGCAGTGTAAGCACATCTATTCACGTTATGCCTCCATAACTGAGCCCCAGTGACTATGCACTGGATTCAGACATCTGATTATTCAGCTTTAGGAAATCTGAATGCAGAATGCATGGAGATCCATGATTGGAAACTCACTGTATCTAGGCATCTGAGTGAACACACCACTAATCACTCCCCTTGCATGGATGGTCTACGAGATCCATCACCCATACCCTGCCTTACGTTTTCTGACTCATAAAAAATGACATTGGTTTGAAAGTCTGGAAAGTCAGCACAAAGCATCTGGCCCTGTATTAGTAACCATTCAAATTTCAATTGTTATCGCAGGTCATGTTTCAGCTCTCAATTCTTGCACACAGGTGCAACCAGCTCTAATCAGCACAGCCCTATATCACTGAACTGCAGCACTTCTCTCATTGCCAGAGTATCAGGCTCACCAAGTTTACCCTGTGTTGTTCTGCTCCAGCGTAATGTATCAGTTCCAGTATTTATTCTAGTGCCTTTCTGCTCTCAGTAACCTAGTGCTCCAGTGTTACCAGTGTTCTGCTCCTGGTATCTTGCTACGGTACTTCTGCACCTATATACCATTCCTTGTGTTCAGCTCCTGCCTCCCTGCTCTCCATACTTGTCTCATTGTGCTCCTGCCTCCTGTTCATTCCTCACCTTCACCACCAATCGGCTTCCCCAGTTACTCCAGAGATGATACCTGTTTAGCAACCTGCCGTGGTCTGCAGCCAAGAACATGCGCACCATCAGAAGAATACCAGGCCACAGTTTAGACTCCACTTTAGGCTGTCAGTCCAATTCACCATCGAGGTCCTGGTTGCTTTCTTGTGATCCCGTGACAGAGGACAGTTGTCTAAATTTAATTTCTGGCATGGAATTAACATAATTCTGCCAGTATGACTTAGAAAATGATGGATGAAGATGAACTATGAACTAAGTAGCCATTAAATCAAAAGAGTAGTCACAAGCTTTCTTAAGGCAGATACCTGAGACAAGGTACATAAGACAAAACAACAGATTTAATTGGCCCAGCATTTTCTGCAGTGTTTAAATGTTACAGTGCCAAAGCAGTATCAGCGATAGCAATATTCAGCATGATACAAAACACTTTTTACTGAAACGTTCTCCACAATGTGACTGTCTGTCTATGATTAACTGATATATCCCTGCAGAGTAAAAATGACTGAATTGGGACACATTGATGAATTTACTACAAGTCAACCTATATCTTGGGACAAAAATGGCAGAGAGGCTGACTTCTAACAGTCTGCAAACGTAAAGCACGAGCATGCTGAAGGCACATGCTAAAAATAAAGTTCACATGATAAAACTACAATTACTCTGGTTCTATCGTCTTCATTGAAAATGTTAAAATTAAGAAATGAAGAGTGTAATGAAAACAAATAAATACTATAATAATGTATATAATGTTTTCAGAGGACTTAATGTCCAACTGCAATTTACAAGGCCAAACACTGTGCTAAGTTGTGTCAACTGTGGACCAAGGAAAAATGGCATTAAAAACTCGTAAATGGTTCTAAATACAATGCTGTGAACATAATGCATTGATATGCAGGATCCAACTTCCCATTATAACCCAGGAAACCCAATTCTCCTGTTAGAAGGTGTCAGAAGGCTTCTTCATAATTATGGCTGGGGTCAAAGAGAGTGTTCTGATTGGCTAGCGTCTGCCAACTAATTTTCCTAATAAATTATTTATACATTGTAGAAATGGCCTAGTGCACTATATGACATTTTGGACTACTTTGTTGTTTTAAATAGATTATATCTGTCATAATTACTGTAGATTTGAAGTTTTTACTTGCATAGCTTTATGTGGGATGTGGTTTACTGGTTCTATGTGTCTGTTTTAGACACATTGGTTACTGGATTCTGAATGCAGTCACTGCGACTGCTGAAAATTTAGAAGTTTATGCAGCAAGACGTTAAGATTGGAATCCTGCTTCACCGTATAGTAACCCTAACCCTCCCATTCTATTACCATAACTTTAACCCTCCATGTCCCGCAACCTAACCATAATCCTAACCCTTCATCTTCTGCAGCCAAACCCTAACATTACACAGCCTAAGCACATTTATAACCCTCCATCTTCTGTAGCCTAACCCTAACCCACCATCTTCTATAGCCTAACCATAACCTTAAGCCTTCATCTTCTGGTGCATAACCATAACCTTCTATGTCCCTCAGTGCTCTCCCCACTGCCCCTGCATGCCGCCGCAGGCTCTCCTTGTTTGCTATTGAGAATGGGTACTTCAGAGCAACGGTGCCTTGCCCTATATGTACCTGTCCCCAATGTAAAAATTCAGAATAGAAATATGTTTTAAAAATGATTCAGCTGCTCTTCAAAATAGGGGCCCTCGGATCTGCAGCTGCACCCTTTTATGTGTACACATATATGCACTTAACCTTTTAAAAGTCACATAGCTGAACAATTCGCTCAATCTTCACTTAGCTTATGGAAAAATAAAAAATAAAGGGTCTGGGGACACAATAAATGTATTCATTAAATGCTTCAATTATCACATTTATTACTAAATTTTTTCCACTAAAGAAACTGTTGTTTTCGGCATAGACACATGCACAGTACTGCAGTTAGCCTAATTTAAGCAGAAAATTCCCTGGATAGCATAGATACTGTTTTCAAAATGATTGAAATCTCTCAAGCCCAAAAGCGAGGTCTCTGTGATGTGCTACCACACCGGGGTACCAAGGGGCGCCACACAAAAAGCAAGACACAGAGCAGAAAAACAGAATAATTAATGTTGAAGCATAGTTTCTGGAAGTACATGAAACACAATATTCCTTTACTAGTAAAAAATATATTTCAACATCTTGTGTTTGCTTGTCAGTCCTTAAATTTCTTTAATGATATCATTAAATGTTTTCAAGCATCAAGTGTACCGAATTATTATTTATAATCTCACAATCACTCATTCTTATTTCTGTTACTCCAGCTTTTGGGGCTGATCCAGACCAGTGGTGAGCACAGGGAGGTTGCCCAGAAACCCCCCCAGATTGAAAAAAAATAAATATTGAAAAATGTGCAAAAAAAGCTAAAAAAAAGAGTCCGTGGCTTTGCAGGTGCAGCGAAAGGGGCATGGCTTAGCAGCCATATTATCAGTATTGTCATTTTACATATGTTTTATTTTTTAACAGTGCATCATATTAAGTAGCTCTTTACAATTTTAAACAGTCTTCACATCAACCTCTGCCGCATTACATATGTGATGGATACAACCTTCTAAAAAAGCGCTAAAGTAAGTTCTATAAACAGCAGCTTCTAAAACCAGAGAGAAGTCCAAACAATCTAAAAAAAAATGCAGTATTATAAACAATTCAGGTAAAGAAGGCAGCGTAAATTAATTATAAATATTTAAAAAGTAAAAGTATTAAATTAAACTAATAAAGCGGCATACAGTAAAAAGGTAAAAAATAATTGTTCAAATAAAAAAGAGCAAGGACCAAATAAACAAGTCCAATTAAAGTTCTGTATGTGTCAATATTCTTCCATTGTTTCTCCAGAATTAGGTCATAAAACCAGGGAATACATGTGTTTCTCCAGAATTAGGTCATAAGTCCAGGGAATACATGTGGGTAAAAAGAATTTATAAGTGTGAATTCCCAGATATACACATTATTAACATCACCCACTGGATTAAGTAAATATGAATGCCATCCAAAATAGGGGTTAAAAATTAATCTTTACTGATATATAAAAGAAAAATACACATAAATAAATAACATATAAGGAGCAGATTCTCCTACCAAAGGGGAGACATGCTCCAGGAGCCTGGCTGGAAAAGAGGGGACGTCCAAAGTTCAGCCTAAGATGGAGAGGATCCTACAGCAAGCTGCCACAAGGGGTAGAGTCTATCAATATCCCTGGATACTTAGCATGTTTCGGGCTTAGCCCTTTCTCAAAAGTCTTTTTGAGTTTTTTGAGCTTTATTAGTTTAATTTAATACTTTTACCTTTTTATATATTTCTAATTAATTTACGCTGCCTTCTCTGCCGCATTACAGTCTAAAGGCCTGATCCAGACCTACGATGTAGCGATGAGCGTACTAACGCTCAGCGTTACATCGTTGGGACTCCCCCTGACACTCCCCTTGCCCTCAGCGTAGTTACCCTCACTTACCCTGGCTGAAAGCTACCCTAACTTCAGCCAGCTTAAGCAAGGGTAACTACGCTGGGATGGCTGCGTTAGTACGATAACGCCGCCCTCCCAGCCTCATTACCCTCCCCCCGCCTCCCTACACTAACTACAGCGTAGTAACGCTGGGGGATGCCCCCTCCAGCGTTACTACGCTGGTGCTACGGACACCCGATCCACGATCGGGCGTTGCCGTAGTTACGCCGGGCAATATCTGCCCAGCGCATGCGTAGATCGGCTTTTCAGCTTTTCAACTACAGTGGGGGTCAGGAGAAGAGCTTGGGCAGGACACAGCGAAGCTTATTTGTCCCGTTTTCGGGCTCCAAAACGTTTGCAGCTATACTAATATACCCCACATGTATTACACGCATTGGAAACCCCCCTTTCAAAATCCTGCATTTGGCACGGCAGGGGGTAACGTATCTTTCTTGCTCAGAAACCACACACAGGCAACTGCAGACTATTCAGCCCTATACACAAATGGCACTACAACAAATTTGGTTTCTAAAGAGCGTATTGTGAGAGGGAATGGGAGACACTTAGTCAAGATACAGTAATGGCTCGCTCATACAATTGCGGCATATCCAGAAACAAATGCAGACATTAGTATTCGCAGTTTACAGCACATTATTTTCCCCAGTCACAGGTCAATTACTGTGGTTATTAATCATTTGTTTTTTAATGAAGTTTTAATACATTTAGATTCACTGGAGGAAGATTGTCAAACAAGTCTTATTGAATTTTTTGACTGGGTCAGTAAAGTATTAGATAAAGGGGGAGCTGTAGACATAGCTTATGTAGATTTTAGCAAGGCTTTTGACACTGTGCCACATCGCAGACTGTTAAATAAGCTGGAAACTTTAGGGTTGGACTTAAAGCTAGTTGCATGGATACAATTTTGGTTACAGGATAGACAACAGAGGGTTGTAGTAAAGGGAGTCCCTTCTGGGGATGGTAAGGTAACCAGTGGAGTACCCCAGGGTTCTGTACTTGGACCAGTGCTATTTAATATCTTTATAGGTGATATTGCCTGTGGCATCGGGGGAAAATATGCCTTTTTGCAGATGACACCAAGATATGTAACAGGGTAGACACGCCAGGTGTGGTACAGAAAATGAGAGATCATCTAGGTAGACTGGAGTAATGGTCAAGAGTGTGGCAACTGCAGTTTAATGCCCAAAAATGCAAAATCATGCACTTGAGGCACAAAAACCAAAAAGCTCAATATATCATTAATGGCATTACATTAGAATCTACCGAGGAGGAAAGGGACCTAGGAGTTATTATTTCCCGTGACTTAAAGGTAGCCAAGCAATGTAACAAAACAATGAAAAAGGCAAGCCAGATGCTTGGTTGCATAGGGAGAGGAATTAGTAGCAAAAGGAGAGAAATAATGATGCCCCTTTATAGGCCATGGGTATGGACTTACCTAGAATACTGTGTTCATATCTCCAGAAAGACATACATTAAATACATTAGAGACTGTGCAAAGAAGAGCAACTAAAATAGTCCATGGCTTGTGCCACAAAACATACCAAGAAAGGCTAGAGGAACTAAACATGTATAGCTTGGAGCAGAAAAGGGAGATATGGGGTATAACAGACTGGTTGGCTATATTTTATGGTACTGAACGCTAGAAGCAGAGTTACATAGATGCTCTTATGGGATTTAAGAGGACTAATTTTAGTATGGTTTTGAGCACATATTTAACTAAACATTAAACCTATACAGTCTAAAAATATGTTCTCATTGAAACATTATATTTGTGCCTATATCTATAAAATGACCGTCAAAGCCGTAGCTAGAAATTTTAGTGCCGGGGCAAAAAGGAAAAATGGCGCCCCCTACTTTGAATTAATAACGAGTTTAACCTTAAAAATGATCTTTATTTTATTAAATATATCAAGGGTTGTGACCGGCTAGAGGAGGAGGCATTTTTAAGAGGAAGAGTTGTAACAGCACGCGAGGGCATGAATATAAACTGGAGGGTTGTAGGTTCAGAGGAAATGTGCGGAAATTACTTCACTGAAAGGGTGATAGATAAGTGGAATATCCTCCCATCTGAGGTGGTTGAGGCTCTTATCGGTCTTCACCTTCTTCACATTTGCATTGGAGTGGAAGGTCTCACAATAATCATGACTGCCATTTCTAGTATACATTACAGTGTACAACCTTGCATTTACACACCGTATATTGTCATGTAGCTTCATTAAGCTTGGCTGCTCTGTGCCGATAAACTACATATTGTTCTTGCATAGCCATTCAGAGCTACTGTTGCGTGTGCCTTTGAATTGCGCGCAGTCCATGTTTTGCACTGCGATGTACAGGACGCTTGATGCATTAGGATTTACATACACCCCTGGATCAGCCCCTCTTTGTCTACGTTTTATAAATACAACATAACAATGACTTTATGACAGGCCCTTGTAAATGGCACAAGCTGTTTGGATTGTAACTCTTTTTCTTTTTCTATATTTTTAGGTTTTGGTATGAAAACCCAACTGTTTTTACCGACAACCAAAGAACCGAACTTAAAAAACATTCTCTTTCCCGTGTGATTTGTGACAATACAGGCCTAACACAAGTACCTCCTGATGTCTTTCTGATGGAAAGCTATCCAGATGGCTTTGAATCATGTGACAGTATACCTGGCATAAATCTTCAAGCTTGGAAGGAGCAGATCAATCAAGGTATTTGTTCATTACTTATTTAGCGCTGAAGATGCTTCCTCACACCTTATACACCCAGTGAAATGAATTCAAGCAAAGTCATGCAGCAGTAAGCGATGACAATTGTGTCACATGCTTTGTCACACATTAGTCATGTCATTTTTCATAAATCACCAATATGTGAATATATGAAATATTCAAATAAATAAAAGCAGAATTGTGGTTGTACTTAGGAGCAGATCCAGAGCCGTCATTTTGTCTATTATCTGTGCATTTGGGATCGGATTCACTACCCCCGAAATATTTTACTTACTTGTCTATTTTTCCGATTATAGCCATTACGCATGTGTAGTAACTATTTTACGCTATCTACGTAGCGTTTCATTACGTAGATTTCGTACATGCGGTCTTTAAATAGCGTAAAATAGTTACTACGTATAATCGGAAAAATAGGCAAGTAAGTAAAATATTTCGGGGTTGTGAATCCGGTCCTTGGATCATATCACATGGTTATTGGCTCGGTGCATGAACACACATTCATTCTATCTTATCAGAACACATTGCGACCTATCGAAAAACTTCCAACAGAGAGGAGGGGCTGCTTACGCAAGCGGGCGCTAGTAGTCCGCCCTCTCGTCCTGGACATGCACATGTCTCAGTGAGATGCTTTTCATAAAAGGCAAAACACAAAAGTTAATGTGTCAAACACTGACAGAGGTTCCAGGAAGTTCACTCTACACAGACTTACCAGGACTGTCAGTCAATTTCCCAGTTCCACTTTGATAGACACGGTCTGACTGATTACCTGAGTGCAGCCACCTGTGTGCTCTCTATTTAGTTTAGCTCTGTGCTTTGCTTTACTGCCTGAGTTTCAGATCTTGCTACCTATCTAAAAAGCTATTGTCCTTCTGAATGTGGGTCGGCATTACATGGTATTTACCGAGTGTTGGAGCGGAGTTTGTTACTTTGTTCTGAGAGTAAAAACACCTCAATCTGAAGATATTCTTTCAAGAAGTCCAACGGGGTCTCACCTTGTTCCTTCCAGTTCCATTTATATATATTGCCCACTGTATAATCAAGTTGTAAGGCGTGGGCCCCAGTTCAAATGCCCTAGGCCAGAATTGTCATCAATTGAACAATCCTGCAGGATGCATCTTGCAAAATGACTTGTAATTCCCTGTGATATGGTCCCATGTGACCTTCTGCAACCTGTTCTTTCTGGTCCATGCAGTACATGTCTGCCTGTGCATAATATGGAAGCTGCAGAGAAGAAGATCCATCTGGATCACTTTGGGTAGGGGAGTGCAGGGCTGCCATCAGAAATTTTGGGGCCCGGGACTGACAAAATATGCAGGGCCCCCCTGGATTGAGTATAAGTGTAGTGTGAATGCTTACCACAGAATAGTGTGAACTGGAGCAGAGAGTGCTAAAATAATAGGAGGAAGTCATTATTTGAGTGATAGCAGTGTGTGTTTTGTAGGTGAGATGGATATAGATATATATTTATTTATTTTTTTAACATACATACACACACACACATATATATTAAGTTATCCATCTTGGATGTGTGTGTGTATATATATATACACACACACACACACACACCTCACTCCTCCACTTGCGACAGACTCACATGGCATCCGGCAGTCTGACGGCGCTCCATCCCATGTGATGATGTCACACGTCGTGACATCATCACCCAGAGTGCCGCAGACCTTCGGAACGGTCGGTAATGCTGAGGTCTGATACGCAGGGCATTCAGACCTCTGCCAACAAAGAATTTGCAGTGATTTTTCTACTAGTGTCCTGGGCAGGACAGAAAGGAGGCCTTGGGCTATCCTGGGCCCCCTCTCTGTCCCCCCCTGATGGGCATTATAAAAAAAAAAAAAAAAAGGTCACCATCTGCAGATAAACTCTTTCCTGCTTGCTAAATTTCTTTTCTTATTATATTTGCTCTGTTTCCCTTATAAACAGTCTCCATAGTTTGCATGATGCTATTTCTGTTTTCATTTCTCAATATGTTGTAGTCAAGTCTTTGGTTTAAACTTAGCTGAATCGTTATATTACAAAACAAAAATAATATCACAGTCGTTATCTGTGTTTGGGACACTTTAGTGGAAATGAGCCAATCATTTCTTTGATAAATACACGAGACCCCGAGAATGTCCATTAAAAAATGGTTTCCTCATTCTGTCCTGCAGAATAATGAAGCATAACCTGCATCGTAAGCATGAAATGAGTGTAACAAGTGGCACAGGGATCACAAAACAAAAGAGTTTCTATGGTTAACGTGAAGCGAGGGTCGATGGCCGTGTGCTGGCCTTTCGCGGATCTCCCTTGAATGTGCGATGTTTGTTTTCATATAGAAAACCGTCTCATTTTTCACCAAGACAAACTTTTGATTAGAGCAATAAAACAAAGATAAACATCGCAAAGGATTAAGCCAGCAAATATCTTTATTGTAGGTACATCCTGTGGGCTTCCAGCGAAGATAGAAAATGGAGATTTTGTGTATTGTTTAGAGACGTTGATCATTTATTTTTGTCACTCTGGCTATCGCTTAGAAGGACATGAGGAATTAGCCTGTCATGGGAGTCAATGGAATAACAAACCACCATTTTGTACCGGTACCATTTAACATTATGTGATTTGAATGAGATATAAGCTATTATTGTAATTCTCTGAAGCAGTAATTTATTTAGAAAACATTAAGCGTAAACTTATTAAGTAGCACAGCTTGTATGCCTCAGACGTATCCCACGATCTCCAGGCATCAAACCACTGTATCCCCTACTGTACCTACTAGATTGTGCCCAGCAGTGGAATATGTCATTTCACGCACAAATTATCCCAATTATTTTGGTCCTCCTAGAATTCTCAGTCCCACTATTACTCAGAGATACTAGTCCTGTTCCAAAAAATTAATTATAAAGCATTACTTTATGAAATCCATTACACAAAAACACATTGTAAATTAGAAATCTATAAAAATATAATCAGTGCAATAAAAAATGTAGCAAGCAAAATAAAATGACTTGTGATAGATACCACTTTGGTGACCTAGAGGTCAGTTTTGTGGAGATCATACATTATTACTTTGTGGTAGATATAATCTGGAATTTTGAGACTTTGGGCTGGATCCAGACTTAAGTAAGTGTTTTGAAATGAGTTACTCCTGGGCTAAACCCTGTTGATTGCAGGGGGAGTTATGTTTCATTTGTTCCAAACAGTATTAGTGTTGAGAGGTGATGTTTCCTGTCCCAAGTGTAAATAACAGTGTGATAGTAAAGCTGGTCAGTATCTGTGTGCAGTAAGCAATTCAAAGATATATCGCTGCATGCAAAGAATACAATTAACTTCATCCCCCCTGAAATCAACATGGTTTAGCCCAGGAGTAACTACTTTCAAGCACTTACTTAAGTCTGGATCCAGCCCTTTGTTACCAGATGTTTAATAGTGCAATAGAAACAAAGCCATCTATAGTTTCTTAATTATTATCAAGTTTAGCTTTAACCTTAAAGGGTAGGGCCCAGAACTGCATCTAAGTTCCATGCTAACATACGGAAATTGGAGTTCAAACTTTCTGCATGTGGGACCCTACGTTAAGTATTAGTGGGCCTGATTCCAATTGCCTGGCAAGAGGGAGAGGCACAGTTGTTGTGCCCTGGGTGATCCTTATGGTGATCCCAGGGATAAGTTTGAGGTTCCCCCTAGCTTCGGCGAAGGGGTCCCACAGGCCCTGTCCGCTCCAGTGGTCTTTCCTGGCCCTGGAGTGGCAGGGATAGTTGGAGCTCTTCTCCTTTGGGAGAGGGCTTCAGCCCAAGCCCTGTGCACTTTTTGTAAAGTGTAAAGTCACGTTCCCGGCTTTCAAAATATTTTTTTTTTTTATTAGTATGTGTAATGCCCACGTACAGAATGGTGGATCTTACGTAAGGGCTTTGGAATGGAATGCCCTTACTGTATTATTATCATTCCGGATCCCAGCCACCATGCGTATCTCGTAAGCATGCTAAGTGGCTCCGTCTACCATGCAAGAGTCTGTCTGTCCGAACAAAAGGGGGGAGTGAACCCCCCTGTCACTTCACGCTGCCATAAGAAAGCTTTAAGTCCCGCTTGTGGCCTCCAGTCCATTTACCCACTTCCGCACCTTGCATGCATAAGTGGGAAATCATTACTATTTAATTGTTGTAATAACAAATATGTTAAATATATATAATGAAGGAAAGCGATAAATATATATAATACCATACACTGAAAAGCTAAAACAAATTCATTGACATGCTCCCCTGAACAGTATAGAGCCGGCTGCCATTGCTACAGAGTGTCTCTAAAGCAGCCATAGTGTTTAGTGCTGCCAGGAGTCGTAACAGGCATTTCCACTTTATGAGGGCCCCTTGTCTGGGGGGGCCGCCCCGATTGCCCCCTATGGTGGATCCATCCCTGTCTGTCTGTCTGGGACACTGGTGGATAGATATACAGATACTGGTAGGAATCACCGATCTACTCACTATATATTGCCGATTCCTATTTGTGTCCATCTCTGGCAGAGCACAGGGAAAACATCACTGCACATCGGCCCTCTGTAATTCGCTTCTGAAGGTTGACGTTGCCCCGCCCCCATGTGATGTCACACATCAAGACATCCCAAATTTTCTGGTGGCTGCCCTGCAGAGGAGACAGAATTCAAATGTAGATCAGACTGATAGGAGACTTATATATGTAGCATAAGCTGATAGATATATTGAGAGCTCACCCCCGGCAGAGGTCTCCAAGTCTCCAAAACAGCCACTCTGAGACAGCACTCCCTATCAGCTACTATCCATATTGGATGTGTGTTTTAAAGCGTGTCTGGGATAGCAGCTGAAAGGCGGAGCTGTCTCAGAGTGGCTGTTCTGGAGACTTGGGGACCTCTGCTGGGATGAGCTCTCAATCTAAACATAAATGATATATGACCCAAAGTTGGGACTCTGACAATTTCAAAGTTAGGACCAAAACAGAGAAGTCTTGTAAGTGGCTGGTGGCTTATCATGTATCTGCAGATGTATAGAACTAACTCTCTGACTTTTATTTTAAAGATAGAATGTTATGGTTTGCTACTGGGTAATTTTCTAGAGTGCCAGGCTCTTTTTA
>WWET01004527.1:29314-42406 GCA_011038615.1 Limnodynastes dumerilii | reverse complement strand
TAAATCATGTGAAGGAAGCTGCCAGGCTCGCTGCGATGATAAGCGAGCCTGATGCAGCTTCCTTCACAGGGAACGAGGAAGGTAAGTAAATAGAGCCCATAGTGGTCTATCAATAAACTGAGAGAGGGAAAATACAAAGCAGACAAAGCTCTTATCTTCATGTAGGGCAAAATAGCTGATTTGGTAGGTACTGGAAGGCTTTATACTTGCACCACACCATCCTTTCAACTCTAATTTAGTCCACACATTTGACAGCCCCTGTCCTCAGTGAATCATGGTTCTGCTAAGGCCAATGTTACCTCCTTTTGTTACTTTGGGCCAGATCCAGAGCTACGTAAGCGAATGAGTTTATGCTAGCACTAACGTAAAATCGCACATTAGTACTTACTGCGCATGCGCACGGCAGATGTTACGCCACGTAACTCAGAGCGTACGGGCCAGTCACGTAACAACAGCGTAACTACGGACCAAGGTGCATGCCAGCCATATGACACCCGTAATGACGCTTCGGAGGCGGGGTGAGGCATTTAAATCGTACAGTATGGGCGTGCTTAGGCACGTAAGTACGTGAGGCCTATACATACGTCAGTAGTTACGCTGTGTAAAGTTAGGTAGGGTTCGGTAGGCGTAAAATGGCCAAAGTACGTACATGCGAGGGGAGTGCCTAGGGGAGTGCATAGAAGGTACGCTAGCGTAAATACGCTGCGCTATGTAACGTATCAAGCGCAAAGCTTTGGATCTACCCCTTTGTGTCCACACTAACATGAATGATATCGCACATTCCCCATCCTTTACATGCCAGAGGTTGTGACAAATGCAGTTGTTATTCTTACAGAAACAGGACTTTTTAAGTTGAATGAAGGTAAATTAGAGAGCAGACATCACGGCAAAATTACTGTCATCTCTTCAGACCATGAAAGTCTACATCAAACAAAGACAAATTGCTTGTGATTGGGCAAATTCATCAGGTTAGGGGACAGCTGAGAAGATCACACCAATGGTGAAAGATCAAAGGAGAGTAATTGTCAAAACACAAGATTTCAGGCTCATATTTAGGCTTTAATCCATTGGTATCTTTAAGATAGAAAGATTGTGAGTTTACATGTCAAACTGTTATAGATTTTACTAATTATGGATCGTTTATTGGGGGACACAAGTAAAATGTAACAGCTCTCCTCTGTGTGAGGATTATGCCAGACCTTATTAAATGTTGTTTACTAACATGAGCCAGTTAGGCTGGCCATACACTGGAGCGATTATCTACCAGATAATCCAATTATCGGCAAATAATCGCTCTAGTTAGAGGAAAAGATCAATTTTTAAAATGCCAGATAAACGCACCAGAAACTCTCTGTTTGAGTGAAATCAGGCACTAGCACCCGTTAATTTAAGGGAGCCAATCAGCTTACTGAATGGCTCCTAAGATTATCAGTCCCAGCAGGAGAGGTGTATGGTGCCAATAACAAGACATTTCCTTGGCAGGAGGCCACACAGAGGACAAGTGATCTAACTAAAGGCCCTCTGCAGTACACTATAATGTAATTTTATTCATTTTCAAATATATCATTATTGCAGAATGTTGTTCGGGCATTTTTTTATTTTTCTGTAAAAAGAAATATTTTTTTAAAATGCAAAATACCATCTCTCTCCCCTCTCTTTCTCCCTCTATATATATTGTGATAAAGTCAAGACAATCTTGACTATCTTATTTTTTTTTTACATATTTGCTGTTTTGATGCAATGGTGAAGTGGTCATGTCATCTGTGGAGAGCTAGCCTTATCTCTCTCTCTCCTCTCTCTCTCTCTCTCTATATATATATATATGCATGTGTAGTAGATCATTACTTAAAAGACCGCTGGCTTCTTAAGCTTGAATACAGTCCTCCAAGCCTGGGTCCTACCTCAGTTCATCATGGTCCTGACTTCATGAAGTTTATAGTTTTTAGGAAAGTGTAGTTTGCAATCAAGGTGTTGTGGAACTACAATTCCCAGCAGGCTCCAACAGTATAGACATAGCTTATGTCTGGCAAAGCATGATGTAACGTGTAATGTCACAGTGCCTGAATACACCATCTCATGGTTGCAGTCTCAGGTCTGATGGGCCGCTTTGCGAAACCGAGACAGCCGATAGTTACTTTTCGGCTGTCTCTATTTTGAATAGGGGGTCATTTTAGAAATTTTTTGATGAATGGGTGAGTGTGCCGATCATTATACTCGCCCATTCATTTTCGCAGACCCTCCAAAAGACAGCTACGGAGAGGTGAGTAACCCTCTCTGGGGCATTTTAATATTAGGGGGGGTTAGAGTTAGGCGCTTAGGAAGTGAGGGTTAAGGTTAGGACCATAGAAGGGGAGGGTCAGGGTCAGGCTGCGGGGAGGGGGGGTCTTAGGGTTAGGCTATAGAGAAGGGAGTATAAGGATCAGGCTAGGGAGAAGGGAAGGTTAGGGTCAGGCTGCAGGGAAGGGAGCGTTACAATTAGGGGAAGGATTGGGGTTAGTTTAGCCACTCACCTTTTAGAGCACCGTGTTCGGTGGTACGGGGATCGATTGCTATGCTTTGCTAGCAATCGATATCCCAGCGAGTTCGAAACTGGCTGGGAGAGAACGGCCCTATCGAAATAGTGCCGTTCTTTGTGGGGACCCACACCCTGCCAGTCATGTTGGGCTTGGGCTGAGAACTAATGCATACAAATCCATGTCTTCCTCTTGTGTGTGGTGATTGATATTAAACAATTGGCAGTGTCTAGAGAGCTGGTTTATGTTAGCAAGTGTATGTTGCTGTTGTCTATGTTGTATGTTTTATCATTTTACCCTTGAGTTAGTCTCTAATTAAACTTCTTTTAGGCCAAATTAGCGGGTCTCCTGTAAACTTTGCTTGCCAATCCCTGGATTAAATTATTAGTTAACACATTACCTTTACTACGTACTATTTGTTAACTGCACTGGTTTCTTATTTGAAATACTTTTTAAAGACACATCAGAGAATAACTTTATGATTCAAACAATGACCAGGGAAGACTGGGAAAAGTCGCTGCAGTCTGGCTAATTCAGAAATCCATTTATTGGAACATGTCTGTCTGCTTACTCTCACAAAAAGAGACCATCAATGAATTTGCATGTTGCCCATACAAACCAATCAGATTTTAGCTTCCATTTTTTAGTACATTCTGTAAATGATCATCTGATTGATTGATTAATTGATTGATTGATTTGGACAACAATATCTATAACACATCCACTTTTTTTCTATAGAAAATATATTCAATACAAACAGCATTGTTAACCTTTTAAACAGGCCAAACCCTCGTTTATTGTCAGCATAGTATAGTAAAAAAAAAGAAAATGGTCTGTGGGAATTCAGGAGAGATGCATAACAAGAACAGACAGCAAAATAAGTTAAATAATTACGTGCTGAATCCAGACTTAGGTAAGTGCTTGAAATGAGTCACTCCAGGGCTAAACCATGTTGATTTCAGGGGGGTCAAGTTAATCTTATTATTTGCATGCAGGGATATATCCTTGAATTGCTTACTGCACACAGATACTGACCAGCTTTACTATCACACTGTTATTTAGACTTGGGATAGGAAACATCATCTCTCAACTCTAATACTGTTTGCAACAGATAAAATATGACTCCCCTGCAATCAACATGGTTTACACACCCTCCAACATGACCCCTTCCATTAGGTACACGATACTCTGCTCCTGTGCTTCCAACTGTCACTCACCTGGTTTTAATTAGATAACTAATGTTTGAAAAACATTTTACTCTTCAACAAAGGTGGTTGCCATAGTAACGGACAGTTGAGAGTTCCGGAACAGAGTATTTTGTACCTAATGGAATGGATCATGTTGGAGGGTCTGGGTTTAGCTCAGGAGTAACTAATTTCAAACACTTACTTAAGTCTGGATCCAGCCCATTATTTGCATCAAGCCCTACCCCCATACCGGCATCTATCTTTTAGACTTGGGATAGGAAACATCACCTCTCAAATCTAATACTGTTTGCAACAGATGAAATATGACTCCCCTGCAATCAACATGGTTTAGCCCAAGAGTAACTAATTTCAAGTACTTACTTAAGTCTGGTTCCAGCCCTACAATATTATTGATTTACTTGACTGAGGGTAATACAAATTAAACTTGGGAGGCGTTTAATTTTACAAAGTCATATTACAAAAGTTTGTGAGACCTTACCTAGGAAAGCAAAAAGATTATACAGTTGCTCATAGCCAGGGCGATATAACAGAGCCAGCAACCAGCTGGTAAGTGTACATTTTGTAGAGTTCTTCAGTCCATCACATACTACATAAAAACACCCATTAAAAAGCAGCGTCAAGGAAGTGTATTCTGCAAAGAATCTGGAATCCCTGACAATGCCATAAAAACCAGCTGAATAAACTAGTAATTAAAATTTAACATACTTCTCATATGACATTACAGACAGTCTCACTAACATGCGTATAATGTGGATATCTGTGTGATTGCCTCAAACGCAATATCTGTCCTACACAACAAAAACACATTTTTATGTGATAGTTTTGTGTGTTTTATTTCAGAAAAGAATAAATAAGCAATAAAAATAAGTAAATCTGTTAAGAGTTAATATTTCCTAAGTGACCTCTAAAAAAATACACATTAAATTTTACTGCTCAAATAAGCTTGCCAGGCGCTGATATGTCCTCTTGTTTTTCTTTTTATTAAATCTGGATTCGTCCCATTATATTTTAAACCTCAAATTATCACCATAATCCGGTTCCCCAATGCTAATGTTATACTACTAAGGTCTGACAACTGCTCAGCTAAATAAACCCTGCATCATAACAGTGGCAGGGATTGGAGGCACACAGCCTGGGCTCTGGCCAGGGTCGAATAGGGACTGAAGATGAGCCCTGGCATTAAAAGCACATAGGCTCCCTTGCTGTGGGCTCCAAGCATAATATTGTTGCACACTGATGGGGCATTGCTCATACCATCTGACCTAAATCATAAAAAAAATACTATAATCTATAGAACATATAAGTCCCAATACGATTCCGCTGTCAGATACTGAGTCCTATATGTGTGAGAGGAGGCCACTCAAACACAAGAAACCCTATATACCTCTCCCCTTCCACTACACATACGCTTCCCACCACACCTCCCCACAGTGCTCCATTACAGAACAATTCATCTTCGTAGTATCCAAAGCGCTAACACCTATAGATACAATATATATACACAGACCTTGGCTTCTGTCTATTTCAATTTCAATGTTCAGTCCTTTTAAAGTCCAGAAATCCTCCTTCCGAATGGTGTCTTCATATGACAATAGTTCATCCAAATTAGCTTGTTCCAAAATTGTCGGATATGCGCATAGAAAGGTACTTTGAGAAAGACACGCACGTGTTGAAACGCGTTGGTGTGGGTAGCGGCGTTCAGGTCCACTTAACAAGCTGGCTGAGAGAGGGTAAGCGGTATATTAGGATCTTACCAAGCACTATCGGGCCCGTTAGGTGCGAGGGGATGGTATGCCGGTAATGAGCCCCCGATTTGGCTAGTACCTTGTGAAATTGGATGAAAATTGTTCTAACTGTTTTATGAAGTTTTTATATGGATTCCGTTGTTATGAAGTGGAAATGAAACAATAATAAAAAGAATACCAAGTTTTGGATTTCTTTTATTGTGATCAACCAAGAGGAGGAGGAGGTGACATGGGGCCTGATCCAGACCTATGGCCGCAAGCGATAGTACGCCGATCGTAAGCGAAAATTCAGGAAAAAAACGCACTACGCATGTGCAGTATGACAACTTCCGGTCATCCGAAGGACATGAGCGTACAGCGAGCGTATTTTCAGCGTATTTTTCGCCCAAGGGGCGTGTGTTTTGTACGACGATAGTCTGGACGCTCGAGTTACTACACAGAGGTGGGGATAGCCATTTAAATTGTACAGTATGGACGTGCTAAGCCCAGTACGACCAGCGTACCGGTACGAAAATTCGCACGTACGCTGGAAAAACTTTGGGTAGGGTTCAGCCGCCGTAAGTAGGTACAATCAATGGTAGTGTTATGGTCGTGAAAGTTTATACGCCCGGGCGAACATATGCTACGCTCGCGGGCGATTGCGGTAGTAGGTCTGGATCAGGCCCATGGGGAGGACACTGGGGAATACTTACCTTGTGGAGATAAACTGCACTAGGGCACCTGTGTTGTTTCTCTCCCTTGCATCCCGTATATATGGAGCTCAGCCAACCGGCGAGGAGAAGCGAGGTGGAGGGGAGAGGATCGGGAGCCCTATAGGAAGGTTGTGAGGAGTATCTCTGCTGTGGAAAAAGAAACCGTCTTGTAAGTAGGATATACATCAGTCTGGGATTGTGATTGAAAAAAACCCAGCCTTATTACGGGACTCCTACTTATATTTTGTGGCTGCAATCATCCATATCAATACAGAGGGAGGAATAGTGGTATATGATTGAAGAAAATATATTTGAGTGTATTTATGAATTACAACAAGACTGGGAAGTCAGTGAGGACGGTCTGCACTAGGGCACCCTTGCCTTTCTCTTTTTCTTTCCTTGAGGTTCTGCCGACCGGCGAGGAAAGGTGGAACGGAGAGGAGAGGATCGGGAAGTCCCTGGAGAAGCTTGATGACTGTTTTTCGCAATGAAAAAATAAACATCTTGTAAGTAGGATACCTACCAGTTGGGATTGTATAAGAATAACATCATATAACTGTGGGGGGACGGATCCCCAATTGAAGATAGTCTGTATTTACTGGAAAGCCTTTGCCTTTTGTGAGTGCAGTCAGGAAGTATAGAAGGATAAGTGGTGAACCAACGTACTTCACTATATATATTTCCTCCTTCCCTTTCATATGCGCATATCCGACAATTTTGGAACAAGCAAATTTGGATGAACTATTGTCGTATGAAGACGCCATTCGGAAGGAGGATTTCTGGACTTTAAAAGGACTGAACATTGAAATTGAAATAGACAGAAGTCAAGGTCTGTGTTGTATATATATTGTATCTATAGGTGTTAGTGCTTTGGATACTAAGGTGATATTCTGATTACTATTTATAATTTATCCTCTATTCTACCTCTGTCCATGTGATAGAGATAGTGCGAGGGTTGATAAGTGGGGGCGGATAGATAACACCCCTACACCGTAGACTGTTGCTGCTACAGGAGAGCGCAGGAGGTGTTATTAATTCCCTAGTTTTAGAACAATTAATCTGTTGGGTCCAGTTCCATAATGGGATGGCATTGTGTGCACATGAGCAGTGCCGGACTGAGGGCCTGACAGTCATCCTTATGTGCTGTGGGAGGCTTGGAGATCTGCAGTGTATGCGGGACTATTTCTATATGGGAGGCCCGGAACTGTAGTCTCATTAGCCCCATTGTTACTCTAGCTCTGCACATGAGTCTCCCAAAAAGGGGATATTTTCCACTCTATGTAAGCGGTATTTGCCTGTTTTATGGGAGACTGGACCTGGTCCATTATTATTGCTATCATCACAAATTCATTTAACACATATGAAATGTAACATAATTGAATTACCATATTTAGATAGATCCAATTAATAAGACATTTTGGTCCATATTCACACCTAAGAATCTTCGGCTTCTTATGTGCTTAGATTACCGAAATCGCATGCGTAGTAGGCCATTTACGCAAGCTACGAACCAGTTAGGTAAGTAGATTGCCTCCGTGCGGTCTTTAAAGATCACATGGAGTTGTTTAGCAGGAAAGAGGCGTAACGCCACCTCGGGGAGTGTTTAGGTAGAAGCCGGAGGGAGGGGTCGGAGTGAGGCAATGTCCATGCGTAGTTTCCTTCTTAAGAAGGAAACTACATACGGTAAGATAAGGCAGCCCTATGGCACAGTTATGTGTGAATACAGCCCATTGTATGTATATTTGCAATATATGTGAAACATATATCCCCAGTTCATGATGGTGCCTCTTCCTGATAGCAGAGGATGCACCCCCACCCTTGTAGCATTGAGAATGCATTGTCACATTGCACCAGTGGCTGGGGTTGCAATTTATGTGTGGGGCCCCCTGAGCCTTTTTGGCCCGTCATCCTCTGGCCCATCTACCATTTGACGAAAGTGCCTGCTGGCCAACCTGACTCTAACCAACATCATCTAGGGTCTGTGAGTTGGCGGGCCATGCAACAGAGCTACATTGTAGATCATGCAAGATTGCATCAACATCTCTCAGACCTATCACTGCACAATCACAGTGATAAGGGGCCATACGCATAAATTCACATCTTTGCACCTGACAGGTTATAACACTCTCCCCTACACACACTCACACGGACACTCATCTGTTCCGCCACTGCGCCATTACACATGGAAAAACTGTTTTACCATTAACAAAGTCAAAGCTTTGATGTTGATTTAGACAATTTGCCATTGATTCCTTCCCATCATAATGGGGGCAATGTCAGTTACTTGGATCTTAAACAATAAGGGTCTGGAGACTATTACAGTTAATGAAAACCTCCACTTGAGGAACTGGCTGATAACAGACAGACCTCATCATTTGTCTGTTATTAACCACTTTTGTTATATAATGTAAGATCAAGTTTATATAAAGCTGTGTAATAAATAAGGTATGTCTGAATATATCTTCTGCTCCTTCCATAATGTGCTATTAAAAGAGTCTCAAGTGACAATCTAATGAAGGGTGTAGATTAGAATAAACGCCTGTTGTCAGCAATTTGTAGAACAAATATTGTCTGCTTCAGCATTTGGCACACAGATTCCAGACCAAGGGTTCCAAATAATGTGCACTGAGGGTGTGGTTTGTAACCCATACCCCACTCCATCTGGCTCTGTTCTCATTCATCATCACCCTCAAGCCCAATGCCTGGATGGGACAACATTTTGCTATACAGTTATGGAACCATTGAGACATTTTCTGGACAAAATGGTCTACAAATGCACTCACACAATAATTGGATTGGCTGCTCTTCTTAAACAAATCGACCAATGCAGTGCTGATCCTGTTATCCAGTGTATACTTTCTATATGATTTCTCACACTATCAGACCATTTTGACGGGAGCTGTGGAAAGCATAAAAATCTGCTCCCAGCTTCACAGCCCTAAAGAACCATAAATCTGCTATGAAATTGGAAATTAGTATCTGTGAGGAACAACACGTTTTTCCCATTAAAAAACATATTGCATTTAAACACTGCTACCACATCTTACTTTTCTGATTTAATTACCCCTATGTCAAAGCCTCAAACCATCCTCCATATTATCCTTAATTCTTAATATTGGAGGTACAGGAGTCCGGATGGGAGACATGATCTTAATCTCCTCCCCTTCTACACAGTATAAAGTATTTTACCCTGATAATGTTTCTCATTTGCTAACACATACCTACTAGTTTATGCACCAATTTGGATTGGGACACAGCCTTCATGCAGGGCCGCCTTCAAAATTTGTGCGGAACACACCCAAGGGCCCCTCCCCCTATGTGAAGTCATCTGTGATGTCACATGGGTAGGGCCCCGCGGACCTGGGTTACCATATGGCCGGTACGCAGGGAAATTCTTCCCTGCACATTGGCCCTGTAATGATTGCGGGCCTCCAGAGACGTATCTACCCCTTGGCCAGGTTGGCACCCGCCAGGGGGGGGCGCCGCCTGGCAATGCCACCTGTGGCTAAGAGATAGTGTCGCCTAGTGCAGCACTGGTCTGGAGTCAGACTGCGGCTGGATGCTTTTAAAATGAGGGCTGGCTGGTTGCTAGGATACCCGCGGTCACAGGCTTCTCTGTGATCGTGGAACTTCATGTCCCTCGCAAGTGTCGGCCACCGAAGGACAATTCTAGCAGCTGTCCCGCTCAGAGGACACAAGGTAAGGTAAGAAATCCTGGGGGCGGCTGGAGCCTGGAGGCACATGATGGAAGTACGGGGGGAGGTGCTGAAGGCACATGATGGGAGTACTGGGGGAGGCTGGAGGCACATGATGGAAGAACGGGGGGAGGTGCTGAAGGCACATGATGGGAGTACTGGGGGAGGCTGGATGCACATGATGGGAGTGCTGGGGGAGGCTGGAGGCACATGATGGGAGTACTGGGGGGAGGTGCTGAAGGCACATGATAGGATGATGGGAGTACTGGGAGTAAATGGGTAAGGGAGGGGGGGCACCAGTCCCTTACTTTTCCAGGGGCGCTGGACCCATAGATACACCCCTGATGATTGTAGTGGCAGAAAATTTCTGGATCCAGCATTATGTTTACTAATAATATTTTGAAATACTTCATATGAATTAAAAAGTCTAATTTGTAGTGAAATCTATTTGTGCGGGAGGCGCAGGAGGGGAGTACTGGGGGGAGGTGCTGGAGGCACATGATGGGAGGAGCACTGGGAGTAAATGGGTAATGGTGAGAGGGGGGGGTGCCAGTCCCTTACTTTGCCAGAGGTGCTGGACCCATAGATACACCCCTGCAGGCCCACATGAGCTGCAGGCCTGGGACAGTAGTCAAGGCTGTCCTCCCCTGATGGCGGCGCTGCCTTCATGTATGGACTGTCCCATTCAAATCAAGTCGGTTAGGATACATATACTATGGCCAGAATTCATACCGTGTATTTGGTATAGGTTTAGTTTATAAGTTTAAACATTTTGCAAAAAAATATAGGACACTGTGTGAATGCTTAGGAAGATTGGTTGGAATGCATCATTTTTTCTGAGAAAACAGGGAATCTCCCATGACACATTGACTTTATTTCAGGGTATTCCCATGACAAAGTGACCACTAAAAGCTTGAATCCATTATAATATCTGGAATATATTTAACAGTAACTTGATACAATTACAAAGACATTCATTTCTGCATACAGAACTTGTGAGCAGCTGAATAGTTCAGTAAATGATTTTAATAATATTAAAATATAAGAAACAATTGTTTTATAAAATACAGTTTCCTTAAAAATGACCATTGTGCTTTTACATACATTCACTTTGACAATATGAGGATTTTTAATCAATTAGTTAATCAGTATACAGCTCCCCTAATCTACTTGTGTGCACAGCGATGGGCTGGATCCTGACTTAAGTAAGTGCTTGAAATTAGTTACTCCAGGGCTAAACCTTGTTGATTGCAGGGGAGTCATATTTCATCTGTTGCACACAGATGTTGAGATGTGATGTTTCCGATTCCAAGTCTAAAGGCCGCCATACACTAGAGTGATTATCGGGTGATTGGGCAAATAATCGCTCTAGTTAGTGGCCAAGATCGTTTTTCCAAACGCCAAATAAACGCACCAGAAACGCTCGGGTATGATTATTTGGTCTTTTGGAAAGTTTAATAAATATCGGGAGAAAGCTGAATGGCTCCCTATCCCTGCAATAGACGCTGCTCCATATCTATGTACTGCTCTGTCGTACAAAGCTGCTCTGTCTGAATTATACTTTCAAAGCTGTCAGAGCAGCATAGTACATAGATATACAGCAGGGAGTAATACAGACAGGGATCTGCCGAATCCACGCCGTGTGAAACGCGGCTAGATTCGATTCTTGTCTGTATTTCTCCCTGTACCACTGCTGCATATCTATGCACTATGCTGCTCTGACAGAGCAGCTTTGTACATAGCTCGGCAGCAGCGCCATAGAGAGCCCTGCCTCCCCCTCCCCTCTTCTGCTAGGATTATCGGACCAGCAGAGGAGGTTTATGGTGCCGATAACAGGAGATTTCCCTTGCGGGAAAATCGTCCCGTTTATCGAGCCACCCCTGCTGGGACCGATAATCGCTCTAGTGTATGGCGGCCTTAAATAACAGTGTGATAGTAAAGCTGGTCAGTATCTGTGCGCAGTAAGCAATTCAAAGATATATCCCTGCATGCAAAGAATACAATTAACTTGAGTCCCCCTGCAATCAACATGGTTTAGCCCAGGAGTAACTAAGTTCAAGCACTTACTTAAGTCTGGATCCAGCCCGATGTCCCTAAATTTAGATTAGTAGATTAGTTGTTGCTATTATTATATAAAAAGTCAAAATATGAAAGCATATATATTTCTGTTTTTTATGAGCATTACTCTAGACTTTGCCTGATCACTATTGACCATTTCCAGTGTCATTTTTTCTGTTCATAATAAGATCTTTATTACAAAGAAATATAACACCACTTTCATTTTGGATTTTATGATCTGAAACGTCATTTTATAAGCCCTGAAAATCAAGAACATGAGTAGAATACGCACAGAGGAGTCATTGTTCCTCCTTTCCAATCTGTTGCTTTTTTCATACTATATGCTGAGTGATTCTGTAAACCACATCTAAAAATATTAAATTCGTTTCTGCAAATTAAATGAAAAGTTATTGTAAAATGATTTAATACATTGTAAAACTTTTTTGATTTTGATTATTTGGAGGTTTGAGTGTGGTTCCCTGGTACCATGGTTTTAATTCTGAAAGATCGTTGTGCTACAGCTGAGTCCAGACCTATATAAAATTGCCAGCAGTCTGCATTGTAGAAAACGTAGATGCAACTCCTACAGTCACGAAGATTAATCCCGTAAGGTTTGTTATCAGACATCACAATCACTTTCTGGCTGCCCAAGTACCAATAGGACGCTTAGTTAAAGTGCATGAAATTCATCACAGAACTCTATTCTGTATAGAAGAGGGTTTTTTTTGTTTGTTTTTTTACATATGGACCATTTAAGGAGTATTCTGTGCATTGACTTGTTGCAGCTTGGTGCATTAATATGACCCCATAGATCCATCAATAAAAAGTGAAAAAATTGTTATAAATATGTTTATATTTAATTTATAAGATCTGGTCCAATATTTCCCATTAATATATGTTAAAGACTGTGTAATATTTCCCTAATAACATAAACAAAGGGGGAAGTCAGTTAGGTGTAAGTCACCGTGTACAACACTGCTGTGGCTGTAATCTACCATACCAGATATTAATTCAATTACAGCTCCTCCCTGCTGGAAACATGGAAGATAAAGAAATGCAGGGGCTGGCTGGCAAATTTTGGCCTGGGGGGCAAGCCTACAGCAAAGGCCCATACGTACTGGCCCATATATATATTTATTCACATTATTGATCCCCCATTTGGGATATATATACATACATAT
>WWET01004527.1:8052-22894 GCA_011038615.1 Limnodynastes dumerilii | reverse complement strand
CTACACACAATGCAGAAAGTGGCACTGCTTTTAAAAGACAATAGCTTTCTGGGGTGCATGCCAGTAACACCAAAGGTGAATCTTTATATGTCAGATGAGGTACTCCCAGTGTGATGACCGAATGTTAAGGTCAGAGTTAGGATTTGGGGAGAGGTGTGATAGAACAAGAACGACTCAAAGTAATTGCACATCAAATTAGCTTCTTACATTTTGTTTTACTTAGTAATATTTAATTTAGTTAGAAACAGCAGAAAACTTTAGTTTGCACAGATTACAATTGGAATAAATATTAATTGATTTATCAAATCACAATAATCATAGGTTCAACCAGTGAACTGTCGTACTTACAACAATTGAGTAGAACTAATTAATAATTTATTAATTCAAGCAAAATCTACAATAATTTCTTACAATAGTTAACGATAGCCTCCTCTTCCTCAAACACAGTATATTTAGTTATCAACATAGAATACTACCATTCAATTATTCTATTTAAATTAACACACAGTAAAACGATTAATTCATATATGAATATCATCAATTAACAATGTATTCGATAAACAAGATTGTGTACTTGTACTAGGAAAAACAAAAACAATTGTGACAAAGAAGAACATTAACCTAAACACTTTCAATAGTCCCCGTTGTTTCTTTCACACTTCTTCCCTTCTCTCCTCTCCGTTACTGCCACCTTTTCCCTGATCTGCTCCGATGTCACCCTTTTAGTTCTCTGCTACTGCCACTGACACTCTCCTAACACTGTTCCCGTCACTCGTCACTTCTCTCACTCCGCTCCGCTGTCACTCCCTTGTTCACCGTCACTGTCGCTTTATCCCCGATTTGCTCAGCTGTTACTCCTTCCACTCACAAACACCGACACCTCCTCCTAATCCGCTCCACTGACACTCACCGCCGATACTTTCCCTCACCACCACCGTCACTTTCAAAGTCTCCACTGCCGTCTCCTCAGCTCACCACCACTAACTCTCTCCTCCCGATCTGCTCCTCCGTTCACCACTTCTTGCACTACCACGGACACTTCTCTTCCTCGATCCGATCACCCGGTACTTGTTAACACTTTCTCCCAATCTGCTCCCTCCCCGGTTCTTTCTGCTAATATCACTCTCTCCAATTCTGCTTTAATGTTTCTCTCTTTCCTCTCTCAGCATTATTGTCATACTCTTCCGCAATCTGCTCCTCCGTCACTCCTACTCTCCACCCAACGGTCCCTTTCCATGCATTTCCTTTGCCCCCCAAGAACCTTCTAGAAAACTTCTCTCGCGCTACTCATCCCATCTTCCAACAGCTGACCATTGCTTAGCAACATCCCTCACGCCAACCTGTGCTCAAAACTGAGCACAAGACCCATGTTTTTTTGCACAGTCTCACAACGGCGTTAGAGCAGCATTATCACAGCCAATGGTAGAATGTGCACCCCACCCCCTCAACCCCCAGGCGCACTACACCAGACTTCACAGACTTTAAACCATCAGTATGTTAATCTGACGTTTCAGGGAAACACAAGCACCCTTTTCCTCAGGGACAAATGTCAAAAGAATCACTTGCACATTTCCCCATTTCCACAAAATCTGCCTTCCTAAAGTCTAGCACCCTCGTCTTTGTGTGGCACATGTCTCTCTCAGTCATTATACTAAACCATACTGCTTGATGGTCACTAGATCCTAGGTTCTCACCCACACTTACTTCTGAGATTCTGTCACCATTTGTAAGTACCAAATCTAAGATTACCTATTTGCGAGTGAGCTCCCAGTTGCTTTGCTTAAGGGACACTCCCTGTAATGAATTTAAAATGCCCCCTTTTCTAGTGGAGCTTGCTGAAGACTTATCCCAGATGAATTTAAAATGCCACCATTTCTAGTGGAGCTTGCTGAAGACTTATCCCAGTTTACATCAGGTAGATTAAAATCTCCCATGATTATTACCTCCCCTTTTAATGACATTTTAGCAATATCTTGCAATAGAACATTGTCTATTTCCTCCTCTTGTCCTGGTGGCCTATATATCACTCCATAGAAACCCCTGGGTTTCTATGGTTACCCAAAGTGCCTCAGTTTTTTCTCCAATACTCCCTATTAAAGTTGAATTTAACCCTTCCTTAACATACATCAATATGCCTCCCTCAATTTTTCCTACTCTGTCCTTCCTAAATAAATTATAACCCGGTATAGCTTGGTCTCAGTCATGATTTTTTTGCACCATGATACTGTGATTCCCACGATATCTAAATTATCTGTTGACATTATTGCAATTAGTTCAGGGATTTTATTTCCTAAGCTCCTAGTAATTGCACACATTGCACTGAAAGGTTGAATTATGAATCTCCTATTCTTCAGTTTATTATTATGGCTAGACATTTTTATATTGCTTTTTCTGTCTCTTTTCCGTTAGTTGCTGTGGCTATGCTATCTGTTATTATTGTCTGGCCACACAACACTACTTGGTTGGGGGAGTAGCTATCTTTATTATTTTAATTACTGCCCCCCTCTCCTAGTTTAAATGGTTTCCAATAAAGCATTCAAACTGCTCACTTAGAATATCTGTCCCCACAATGGGTGTCATATAAAGAAAAGTTTTCAAACACAGGTGCAAGTGGGGTGGAACCCAAGTACACAGGATAATCTTGCACAACTGAATGCATGTTAAGTTCTGCCTATAGGTAACTATAACATTTTGTTTAGAATATTTCCTTTTTGTTCCCTGTTTACACTGTTCCCTGTTTACACTGTTCCCTGTTTACACAATTGCTTCCTGCAATTACAGACTTTACGTGAAGGCCATTGGTGCTACTCAGTGCTTCATTCCATCTTGCTTCCTTACTGGTAATATGTTGAATAGGAAAGTTAAGTCCTTAAATATTCTAACTGGTTGTATTATTAAAGGATCAGTAATTTGAGAATGTGATGACAGATGATAGGGAAGGACACATAAACAAAATGGACCTGATTCACACTTACGAATCTTCTTACGATAAGAACTTAAAGTCACTCCTGGGCAAAACCATGTTGTTTTCAGGGGGAGTCAAGTTAATTGTATTCTTTGCATGCAGGAATACATCTTTGAATTGCTTACTGAAAACAGATACTGACTAGCTTTACTATCACACTGTTATTTAGACTTGGACTGGGAAATATGGGAATAAAGAACATTTACCTCTCAACTCTAATACTGTTTGCAACAGATGAAATATGACTCCCATTCAATCAACATGGTTTAGCCCAGGTGTGACTTTAAGTTCTTATTTTAAGAAGATTCTTAAGTGTGAATCAGGTCCAATGTTGCTAAGATTAGCAATAAAAACAATTGCTGAATAAAAGCAGTGAATCATCATCCAGTGCACTTCTATTGCTATATAATCATTCTTTGTCATTTTAAATGTTAATCATAATAAATATTTATTGTTTTGAATACAGATTTTTTTTATTTATTTATTTTATTTTAACCCTATTCAAACTCATCTGCCATAGCAGGAAACTTTGGAAACCCTGTCTTCAGGACTCTCAGAATCAGTGTACACTTGGGAGAAACTTTTTGTGCTCGCACAGAAAAGTGTACTTAACAATCTAAGGGCTGTATCCAGACCTAGTTAAGTGCTTGAACTTAGTTACTCCTGGGCTAAACCATGTTGATTGCAGGGGAGTCATATTTTATCCGTTGCAAACAGTATTAGAGTTGAGAGGTGATGTTTCCTATCCCAAGTCTAAATAACAGTGTGATAGTAAAGCTGGTCAGCATCTGTGTGCAGTAAGCAATTCAAAGATATATCCCTGCATGCAAAGAATACAATTAACTTGACTCCCCCTGCAATCAACATGGTTTAGCCCAGGAGTAACTAAGTTCAAGCACTTAACTAGGTCTGGATCCAGTCCTAAGTCTGTTCGTCATGATATTTTTTAGTCTAAATATTGTCTTATTGTCTCTCTCTCTTTTAAAATGTAGAAAAATGTAATGTTCTATATCATGTTCTGTAAGTCATTCAGCTTTATTATTCAACTAGAGCACCAAGCACTTCCAATACCCTACCCTGTATGTCTGTACTATATTTTGTATGGCTCTGCGGACACCTCGTGTCGACTTATAAATAACAATAATAATAATAATAATAATACCCTTGGTCCAATGAAAAACTGATGAAAGCCACATTGTTGTTCTAGGAATTAACTGCAAGTACCTATTCCCACTGTGGATAGATACTGTGGTCAAATTGATTAAGCTTTCTATTTAGACCAACTATTTAATTGTAAACAATAAACACAAACGACAAAGTAGTCAGCGTGAACCTGGTTAATTTTAAAGGTGAAGCAATGTTCTTGAGGGAATTCAGTTTGAATGTGATTTGTATAGGTCACATGACATGTTATACTCTACTTACATTGTTCTATGACATTACATTGGGTCTATTTTCACACACTACTACTATATTTTGTCTTTCAAAAACATATTTATGTATTTTTTATGTTTATTGTTTTTAACATATTTTTAAATGTCTGTTTAGGTTTAATTATTATTAAACATAGCAGTGGTATCCTAAGTATGTTTATGCTATAGCTTTACAGTATTATACTAGTATTATTGGTGTATAGGGCACGGTCAATACTTCCAATCTATAGAGACTGTTTGTTCATGTCTGGTTTATCACCGCCATTCTTTTGACCTGCGACCATTTTATACCCTCTTATATACATATATTCTATTGTCCATATTTCATTGTTCTCTGCAGGCCCTGCTTTTCTCTGTCCATTATTATCAGCGCTACCCATCTACTTAGTGATTTGTATAGGTCACATGACATGTTATAATGTACTTTCTTTGTTCTATGACATTACATTGGGTCTATTTTCACACACTACTACTATATTTTGTTAAATATATATATATATATAATTGTGAATTAGTTTGTCTGCTGGTGACAGAAGACACCTTTTTCTTATATCTGAGCGATTACTTTGCATTTTTACGGACGAAGGGGCGTGTTTATAGTACAAAGTTTGTGTGGACGCTGGAGTTAAAGAATATAGGAGGGGATAGGCATTTAAATTGTACAGTAAATTGCGTACCAGATAGCTATATTGATATAGCTTGTAATGATGAAAATCCCAATCATGGACTTCAAAGGTTTAACTTGGATAAGAAAAGTACAAGAAACGGCCGAACATAGTGTATTACCATTTAAAAATCTATTTCTTTACTCAAAAAATATTAAAATCTGCGTACCATAGGCATATAGAGATAAACAGGGCTTATCTGTCCAGATGCTCCGTCTGTGTCCACGTGTATCTATGGGGTCGGTTAGCCGGTCCTCACCTCCACGGCGGGGTAACGACTTATTCCAACTTGTTCCAGTGCACGGGAGATACAGGCAATGTTTATATTAAAGATGGTTTTAAAAGTCTTATCAGTCTGTTTAATGTTTGCCAAGCTGCAAGTAAACCCAACGCGTTTCCTCCAGCGGTGTAACTTACAGCGCTAACGGACTTCTTCAGGGGGGGTACAGAGTTGAATCTGTGAGACGGGCTGTTCATTTAAATAGTTTCCCGGTCTTTAGTTTCTCACAGTGAAAAAGGTTATAAGTGGCAAATTACAACATCAGATAAATCACAATATTTACATTAAAAACAAATGACAATATATTACTTTGTAGAAACAAGTTTTTACACAATTTAACTGTATAGGAAAATGTCAGAACAATGAACAGGGTTACCTGTCAATCAAGAGAATGTAAACAAAGCGCTACTCGCGGGTTAAATTACCCGCGAGGTGAGAGGAAAAATAAAAAGTGAATAAAAAGTACCACTGCGCATCTAAATCTATTTTTCAGGGGAGGGAAATATGCCAGTTAGCACTATGGACCCTCTCCTAACGGGCAAACTAAATTACATTCCTATGGTAAATCTATTGATTTATTGTGTTTGATGGAGGTATAATTTTACCTACATGACATGGAATGCATTACAATGTAATGTCCAAAGTAATGCCACTAAGTGCTACATGGGTCATAATAGTTATGTACACAGAAAGTCCTGGAATCTCCTTCATAGGGGATTATTGTAAATGACATTTTTGGAGTCCTCCACACCTGTAATAGGTGTCTCATTTATTTAATGAAAGCCATAGTTCTGAACTGGTAGAATGTAGGCCTTTGATTCTGTATTTACAGTGGTTTTAATGAAGTATAAACTCTGTGCTTGTGTTACAGGTCAGTGACTTCGATATCCAGTCCCCCCCATTCAGGACTGAGAGAAAGAGCATGTTCGCTACCATTAGGTGTGCTTCACCTGTGCATAACCTTCAGAGGCAGGAACAGAAGAAAGAAGATGCTTCTTCTAAAAGCTCTGCATGCCATTGTACAAGGCCTAACAAAGTGGTCATTATTTATTGTTTATAGGTTTATGAAATTCTGAGATAAATGTCCAGTAAATATTAAGTTATAAAGGGGTAGATCCTAAGTTGTTTTTACGTTTGTTGCCGTAGCGTATTTACGCTATGCACTCCCCTCACTCGTACGTAATTTACTCGATTTACGTTTGCCAAACCCTACCTTGACTCTTCCAAGCGTAAGTACTTACGTACGTCATGGATTAACGTACGTCATGGATTAACATACGTAACGGCCTAACCCAGCCCATACTGTTCGATTTAAATGCCTCCCTCCGCCTACAAAGCGTATTTCCAGGTGTCGTATGGAAGACACGCCCTTTCCTTTGTATTTATGCTTAAGTTACGTAAGAACAGAGTTACGTGGTGTAATATCTGTGCAGTACATACAGATTGGCGATTTTACGTCAGAGGCTAGCGCAAAAACGCTAGCCTACGTAGCTCAGGATCTGGCCCAAAGATTGTAATACACCAATGCCTGCCTTATATGTAATATATATGTATATATAATTTACCTAATCAAATAATCAGCGCTAGTATGGCTCGAAAGACACAAATTAAACAAGCAAAGTTTAATATAGAATAAATGTATAAAAATATTGTAATAAAATAGCCCACTAATTGAATGATCTGTATGCTGGCTATTCATACCAAGTGATCATCTATATTAAACTTTGATTGTTTAATTTCTGTCTTTAGAGCCATACTAGCGCCAGTTATTTGGTTAGGTATTGTGCTTTTCTTGGGTAGTAACCCCTTGTTTAATATTGTGCTTGTGCTGCTTTATTTGGTTAACCCTTTGCCTCCCCTGTTATAGCGCTGAGATATGCAATCTTTTTTCGTATATGTAATATGCATGATTACAATTTGTGTTTCTTGTCACATGGATTTTTTCTAATTAAACCTAATCACTAATTTAAATCTATTTATTTTTTATTATAGCACACGTTAAGTAATGTGCTTTGGTCACTGTAATTTTATTAATATTTTTTTTACGAAGAAAATTGAACCAGCATTCCCACAGAAAAGTATTGAAGAAGATGTTAAATACATTCTAAAAAAAAAACCATAGTGATAAAACGTAATGAAATGCTGTGTTTATTGCAATCTGCTGGTGGCATTATTATAGCAAAGAAGCCACCACCCACAAGACATTGGAATTGAAGTATGAATAGACCAATACCCCTTTCACAAAGGTATTAATAAATTACTGATTTAGTTTCCTCTAGTAGTACATTTATTAGTACAAGGAAAGAAAAAAACAGCGCTCTACCAATATTTCTAAAATAAAGATCAAATAAAAATTTAACTGTCTTTTCAATTAAAAAATTAAGGTTAAAATACAAAATTATTAACAATGAATCTGGTATCAGAATAACAAATGAAAACCTAATGCAATAATCCAATATCTAAAAAATATAAAATTAGCTTGTAAATTTATAGCAACGAAAATATTGGGTTAAAAATACAATTATTCCACTTGCTACAAATGTAAAGTTCAAAGCCAAAGCCACATCAATATAAAAACTATTAGGAACAGTCTCACCTCTGTTACAGGTAAACGTTAGATGATATGACTGTACTCAGTCTGTAGGAAATAAGCTGGAATCACACATTCTCCTAACAATGACTACAATGCCCCACTTTAAGTAAAGGTCTCTGGTCAGCAATAGAAAAGCAAACTCCCATGGAGATAGTGGACCTATTTACTGGTGGTAGTGAAGACTGGCCACTAACGGAGAGAGATCACTCCCACAGCAATCAAAGAAAATCCTCTCTCTCTGTAGGCTAAATGTCAGTACATGTTGAAGACACCAGCATCAATAGTACAGCAGCGGATCTTGAATATTTATTTAGGGGGTGCAATTTAATTGTCAATTTAAACCCCTCCCCTTTTAGAATTGACACCTCCCCGTAATTCTCCACCCACTATCTTCATTATATTCTTTAGAGCTCCCTCTTCCCCATATATCCTTCACCCAACTGTTCCCACTATACCTTCCTTTACCCACCCTCAGCTTCCTCTATATCTATCTCTGTCCATACACACACAAATTTCATATGGCAGAAGCTCTGATTAAAAATAATTACCTCTAGTGCATTAAAAATATTTATTATTTTCAAATGATGTGATCGCCCCAGCTACTCCTCACTATTCCAATCCCCTCATTATGTATACTTTAGTCACAGATCTCTTCCATCTTCATACCTCTCTTTCACTCCTCTTCCTATCTTTTACACCTCCTCCTCATTCTGCCTCTTTCCTCCTCTTTCTCTGTACAGCCTTAAGTAATCTACTTATCGTTTCTTTACATAGATTGCGTATATTCGGTCTTTAAGACTGTATATACGCAATCTACGTAATGAAATGATACATAGATTACGTAAAATAGTTACGTAATAGTTACGTATAGTTGCGCAGTAGCTATTATCGGTAATTTAAGGACGTGTGTGCAATACGTCCAATGCTGTGAATCCTGCCCTGTTTCATTTTCTCTCTTGCTCAAGCATGTTCAGCTAGTGTACCGTAGAAAGAATTTCTTTTTCTTTTGCTTTAGTTTAATCGAAACTTCGATACAGACTAAGAAATGAAAAGGCCTCTAAACTAGTGTATTTATTCAAAATGTTTAATGGCAATGTCATACCCAGTGCTAGTACTTTGTATGTTTTAATATGTTTAGTCTATCTACATAAATTCAGATGTATTAGGAATAATAAACAGTCTTCTTTAACTCCAGCGTCCATACGAACTTCGTACTATAAACACGCCCCTTCGTTGGTAAAAATGCCAGAATCGCCGCTACGAAAAACAGTGTGTTACTACCGGAAGTTGTCACTATGCACATGCGCAGTGCTTTTTTTGTGCCGATTTTACGCTTACGACCAGCGTTAGCTCGCAAACGTGCGTTGTTCTGGATCAGGCCCCATTGTGTTGTCCTGTAATCTGCCCTCCAGTGCCATTGTTGTCCTGTTATCTTCCCTCCAGTGCCATTGTTGTCCTGCTATCTTCCCTCTAGTGGCATTGTGTTGTCCTATTATCTTCCCTCCAGTGCCATTGTGTTGTCCTGTTATCTTCCCTCCAGTGCCATTTCGTACTATAAACACGCCCCTTCGTTGGTAAAAATGCCAGAATCGCCGCTACGAAAAACAGTGTGTTACTACCGAAAGTGGTCACTATGCACATGCGCAGTGCTTTTTTTCTGCCGATTTTACGCTTACGACCAGCGTTAGCTCGCAAGCGTGCGTTGTTCTGGATCAGGCCCATTGTGTTTTCCTGTTATCTGCCCTCCAGTGCCATTGTTGTCCTGTTATCTTCCCTCCAGTGCCATTGTTGTCCTGTTATCTTCCCTCCAGTGCCATTGTGTTGTCCTGTTATCTGTCCTCCAGTGCCATTGTGTTTTCCTGTAATATTCCCTCCAGTGCCATTGTGTTTTCCTGTTATATTCCCTCCAGTGACATTGTGTTGTCCTGTTATCTGTCCTCCAGTGCCATTGTGTTGTCCTGTTATCTTCCCTCCAGTGCCATTGTGTTTTCCTGTTATATTCCCTCCAGTGCCATTGTGTTTTCCTGTTATATTCCCTCCAGTGCCATTGTGTTTTCCTGTTATATTCCCTCCAGTGACATTGTGTTATCCTGTTATCTGTCCTCCAGTGCCATTGTGTTTTCCTGTTATCTGTACTCCAGTGCCATTGTGTTGTCCTTGTGTTTTCCTGTTATCTGTCCTCCAGTGCCATTGTGTTTTCCTGTTATCTGTCCTCCAGTGCCATTGTGTTGTCCTTGTGTTTTCCTGTTATCTGTCCTCCAGCGCCATTGTTTGCGGTTTCATTGTGTCCGACTCTGGAGGATGCTGTTAAGAATTTTTATGGGTTGTCATCACTGAGCTCTAGATGCAGAGTCTTGTGTTCTTAGGGGTGGAGGGACGTAGTCAATGTACAGTAAGGGTATGCTCAAGCAAGTGCATTTTTTTTCCAGAGATTAATGCAGTTGTAAAAAAGGACTTTTTACGTACAAACATTTGCACCAGCCACAGGTCAGGTCTAAATCCAGGGGGCTGACCTGCTGCTATCTATTTCAGACCCTTCCATTAGGATGTGACACCTTAAACACCTTAGCTCCCATAATAGCATCTGCATCTTACATGTTTTCCTATGCGTCTAAGTTCAGGTCTCTAAATCTTCTAATATTATATGGTCACAGTTGCGCTCTAGTTGCTTTCAAATATATGAGAATGTTTCCGTCAACGCAAAAACCTACAACTCTTGTGGCTCAGTGGGTTTGGGCTTAATTTACACCCAGGCTGTAGAACGTTATTGTGCAGCCTACAACTGGGACATTAAAGAGGATCTTTGAATGCTGATAGTGTATTTTGTACCATAGTAGTTGTCTCTCTCTATATAAAAAATATTGGACCTGTTTAGCAGATGTGCCACAAGGGCTGTGCAGACCTTATCAGGTGACAGATTATTAGAGAGGTGACATTGCCTGATCCCATTGCCTATTTTCTGAATATATACTTTGAAAGTGTTCTTTGCATCCAGAAGAGAGCCCTACACTGAAACTGTAAATCAAGGTGTCATCTCCATCACAGATACAAACAAGGGTGTATCTATGGGTCCAGCGCCCTTGGGAAAGTAAGGAACTGGCGCCCACCCCATTACCGATTCACTCCCAGTACTCCTATCATGTGCCTTCAGCACCTCCTCCCCAGTACTCCAATCATATGCCTCCTGCCACCCCCAGTACTCCCATTTTGTGCCACCAGCCCCCCTGGTACACCTATGATGTCTCTCCAGCCCCCCCAGTACTTTTCTTACCTTACAGGGTGTATCCTCCAAGCGGAACTGCGGCTAGAATATGAAGTCCCGCGGTGGCCGACCCTGGGAAATGCAGTCCTACGGTCAAAGGCTTCTCTGTGACCTGCGGGACTTCATTTCCCAGTCTGGAGTCAGACTGCAGCTGGATGCTAAAATGGTCCAGCTGAGCATCACCTGTGTCACTGACAGGCAGGGGCATATCTACCCCTTAATCACGGGTGGCATCGCCAGGCGGTTGCCCCCTTAGTCTAGCGCCCCTGGCGGTTGCCATCCTTGCCAAGGGGTAGGTACGCCCCTGGATACAAATCCAAGAAAACCTCCAGTACTGACAGCTATACATGTACAGAGAGAGGACACCAAGAAAACTTTTATCTCTCTTCATCCTGGAGACTTTTATGCATAACTCCAGCACAAAGAATGTAAAGATCAGAGAAACAGAGAGCAGAAGGACTGGGGGATATGATCCGCACAGTGAGTCCTGCAGTAAGAGGAAACAGAGACTTTCTCCAGTGGCGCACTCAGAAAAGAAAAATTTAAAAATTAGCAAAAAGAAGTAAAATTTTGAAAAAGGAGCGGGCTTACTGGGTGCCACGAAAGGGGCATGGCCTCGCAGCCATGTAAGGCAGACTGACATAGAGGAAGATGGCCTGTGTTGCAATAGGAAAGCAGGTGGGGGATGGTGAATGGGTCACAACTAATTCAACAGTGCTTATACACTGACACAAGCTCTGCTCCATTGTGTAATGTGCTCTAATGCATTGTATACTACTATTACTATTACATCTATTCCTTCAATATAAAACTACTATTTAACTGTGTGAAAGAAGTAACTTATAAATATCAAAAACAGGACTTTACAGCCAATAACCAATGCAATTCCTTACTGTAGATTTATTTTATTTTTAATTATTTTCAAATCTACATGATAAATTTCCTGCTTTCACAGTATTATCAGTAATGTAATTTTCCATATGTTTTTTTTACATCATATTAATTAGCTCTTTACAATTTTAAACAGTACTTCAACCTCTGTCGCATTTCCTAATTCCGTAATTTTTGCACCGTGGAGCATGACAGTGGGGGCGGGGCGGGAGCAGAGCTTGAAGGGGATGGAGCTTATTTGTCCCGTTTTTGGGCTCCAAACTGTTGGGAGGTATGCTAATATACCCCACATGTATTACATGCACTGGAGACCCCCCTTTCAAAATCCTGCGTTTGCCACTGTTCTCATTGACTATTTGAATGGATATTTGTGTTTTATCTATATATTGTTGATTTCACTGATATTGGCAAAATGTCTCTATCACATTCTTGTTGTATATTTGAACTGAGTGCTCGATCACTCTTTTGGCTTTATGTTGAACAATTTATTACATTTACTGCACTATCTTTGAACGTTGCTTGTGACACTATTAAGAGAAACAGAAACTTTTCTCTCTAATTATCTCTATCTTAATTGGGTGCTAGACTTACCATGGACTATCCACTACATTTGGAATATTAACAGGATTCTCTATGGTCTGGAGGTCCATGGGGAGAGGTGGAAGGGAGGAGGGACACCAACCCTAGTGACACCACCTTTAAATGGTCCTTATTCTTAATTGTTTCCACTCTGTTGTATATAACTTCACTACTATTTTTTGAATGATGTTTATAGCTTCTGTGGAGTAAGTGCACTGTGTACTATGAACCATCTATTTATTTATTTTTTATGAAGTGTGGCAGTAAAAATAAAAATGATTCTTTGTGTTAAAAGAAGATTTGCAAAGGGCTAAACCTTCTCATTTGCTGTATTTACTTATCTTTGTAACCAGCATGACCTGAACATACTGCACCTTTAAGCAAGTCTTCTTTTCTTACTGTGATTTTAAGTTGTTCAAGGGATCAAAGTAGTGATTCTCTTTGAGCTCACATAAGAATGACTAAACCTGGGGTGTCACCAAACATCAGATAGAATGAAGAATAGAGTCCAGGAACAAAAACTTCAGTTATTCACGTCTAATAAAACATTGAGATGGACATGGGCTTCTATACAAAGAGCTTTGACTGGCAGGCATATAAAGTGAAGGGAATGTAACATGGCATAATAACACGTTGCGTGTCCCCGGTCCGAATGGCTGCTTTTAGAAATAGAGACAGCCAAAAGTACTTTTTCGGCTGTCTCTATTTCAAATGGCAGCCGTTTTTTCTTTTTCTTTTTTAATGAATGGCTGAGTGTGCCAATCGGCATATTTGGCCATTCATTTTAGCCGCAGACCCGCCACTGCTGACAGCTAAAGAGAGACTTCTCCAGTGACTTTTAGTGTTGGGGGGGGTTAGGGTTAGGCTCTTAGGAAGGGAGGGTTAGGGCCATAGAAGGGGAAGGTTAGGGTCAGGCTGCGGGGAGGGGTGTCTTAGGGTTAGGGTCAGGCTAATTGCTATGTTTCATCGAGGCATAAGCAATCGATATCCCAGCCAGTTCGGAACGGAGACCCACACCCATAATAACAGCACTCCAAGAAAACAAACTGTCACAAGACAAGAGCAGATTGCTGTTAATACTAGTGTCTCGCATCTTAATTTATGCTTTATAAAAACTTTGGACCTGATCTTGACGTATGCGCAAAGTCCATCCGTTCGTTGCCATATCTTATATTGCAGATGGAGGATATTAGTACTCTCCCTTGATCTCCTCCATCCCAAAGACAGTTACAAGAACTGGACCTTAAGTATTCCACATGAAAACCCTTCTGTGTGTAATACTGCATTATACATCGGAATTTAGCCAAGCCCTTATTATACAATTTAAGTACCTATGCCCACCCACCAAGCATATCACGTATGGAAATCGCCTGACAGTACTAAACCAAGATTCGGCCCTTTATCCAACTGAATGTGCTCCTGTTGAAGTGTTTACAAAGGGAACTTTGGCTCATTAAAAGGAAAGCCTTGAATAAGCTTTTAGTTGAAGCAAAACGCGTGTCAGCTGTGTTTTATAGGGGAACCCTATTCATTACATAGATATAATTGGTCCTGCTGATAGTGCTGAATAATGGGCTGAAAGAGGCCTGAGAGACACAGGACTAGGGCTGGATTAATTCCTAATATAATCACTAAATAAAAACTTATGATCATTATTAATACCTTGGCTCCCATCCCCGTTTATTTGCATGTCAGCACTATTACAACATATCCTCACAGCCTATTCTAATATGAGCTATTTGATATATATTAATACTAATTAATAAAGTTACTTGAATATATGTTCTGATTATTTTAATATATGTTTTTCTATTGTTTAAACTAAAATTAAATAAATGCTATTATTGGAATACACATTACTACTAATTAATAAATAAGATATTTAAACATAAAATCACTTAAATATATTTTTCCTTACTTTTTCACTTCTATCGACTACCTTCAATTTTTTTTTATATTTCTTTGCATGTTAGTGACTCCCTATTACTACATTATTTTGGGGAATCATTTGTCATTTTAATTGAATAATAATAAACACTTTTAATTAGTGATATTTTCCCTTGATATTTTGCTGACACTGGATATACTATCTATATGGCCTTTGAGACAAGTGTTAATTAGATATTATTATATGGGTGTGCAGTTTATACTTTTGTAACAAAAGTGAATATCCG
>WWET01004526.1:94540-106307 GCA_011038615.1 Limnodynastes dumerilii | reverse complement strand
TTACTTGGCAGTCCTTACAATTATGCAGGAGGAGATCCACACTCTAGCCTCAGGATGTAGACAGGAATCTGGGCAGAGGGTAAAAGAAACACAAGAAACTCCAAGCTAGGTCCACAGAGGCGGTGGACAGCACCTCAAATCCCACTAAGCAATCACAATAACAGTTGCTTGGCGGCACTGAGAAACTGTAGTGGAGCCAAAAAGGGTCCAGTGACAGCTGTGCAACCTAAACAGACTGGCCACGATTTGAGCAAGGAGAGAGGATTCAACTCTGGGTCCCACAGCCTCCTGGAGAATCAGAATACAAATGCCCACTCAGAAAGAGGAAATCTCAGCTTTGCACGCTCCCAGAGCCACTCTCCATTATCTCTGGCTCACAGAGCAGTAAGAGGAGAGCACAGGGCCAGGTAGAAGACTTTAAAGTAAAAATTTAAATGTTGGATTTCGGAGCTCACAAAACATGCAACCTCTCTCCTGCCCCGCAAAGCCATGCCCCCTGGATTCTCTTTTTTATTACTAGGCTCCGTTACTTAATATATAAAATATATTTATTAATATTGACCCTGATTCAGAGCTGTTTCCCTGCCCAAGTCTAAATAATTGTGTAAAAGTGAAGCTGGTCAGTATCTGTGGTGACAGCTGTGCAACCTAAACAGACTGGCCACGATTTGAGCAAGGAGAGAGGATTCAACTCTGGGTCCCACAGCCTCCTGGAGAATCAGAATACAAATGCCCACTCAGAAAGAGGAAATCTCAGCTTTGCACTCTCCATTAGCTCAGGCTCACAGAGCAGTAAGAGGAGAGCACAGGGCCAGGTAGAAGACTTTAAAGTAAAAATTAAAGTGTTGGATTTCGGAACTCACAAAACATGCAACCTCTCTCCCGCCCCGCAAAGCCATGCCCCCTGGATTCTCTTTTTATTACTAGGCATCGTTACCTAATATATAAAATATATTTATTAATATTGACCCTGATTCAGAGCTGTTTCCCAGCCCAAGTCTGAATAATTGTGTAAAAGTGAAGCTGGTCAGTATCTGTGTGCAGTAAACAAAACCAAAGTATTCTCCCTGCAATAAGCAAAACCAAAGTATTCTCCCTGCATGCATAGATTAAAATTCATTTGACCCCCCCTGAAATCAGTGTGGTTTTGCCTCTCTTATTTTAAAACTCTGAATCTATCCATAGGATCTCCACTTCCTAAAACAGGCATTTTCTTAAAGATATGACTGGAAAACACCCAGTTTTCTTTGATGAAAATAGCTCTGCACATTTGTGGATCCATGAGATCCAGACTTCTATACATTTTTTACACCTGACACATTTTTAGCAGCAGGTGTGATTGCAAGGGGGAGAGCTTAGACATTTAAATGATACTATATGGATGTGCCTTGTGCTCTGTGCACCCAATTATTAAGTGAAGACAGATCGGAAAACTTAAGGTAGCAGTCACCCTATGGATCACTGGAGAGGTCTCCCATGTGCATGTGCTTGTGCAGAATTATGTTAGGTATTACTTAATAAAGTTTATTTTGAAAGTTTTAATTGATCCACACTAGTGCCCGGTATGTGCACTTTCCGTTTGTAGTATCACAGTGTCTGTATCTTGTACCATATGTAATCACATTATAAAAATTATTTGTTTGTATATTGATCATAACTGTTATGAAAACTTACTTTACTCTTTATTCTGCATTATATATTTCAGTTTGAACTTCCCCTTTATATTGCTGACCTAGTTAGTACACATAGTATTATATATTCCTACTGTGAAACGAACAATTATTTGTTCTTTTTTATTTCTATTCAAGAGCAATATTCACATAGGAAAATGTAGGTGTTAAAAAGTCCTGTAAATATATAGTTGTTCCAAAACAACTGTTATTCAATCCAATCATGAATACAAATACTGTCAAAAATATATTCTCTGGCTTAAATGTTGACTCTCAAATAATATTTTATTGATAAAGTTTATGAAAAGCAGTTTATGATGGATTGTTTGTCATATGACAAACATTTTAAGGTTTTGATGCCTTTGAAACAGACAAATATTTTGACATTAAGAAACTTATATACTGTCATATGTATTAATGTATGTGAAAGAATAAATAAATAATACTTTAATAGGGTGTATTGCAGAAAAATATCATAGAAATCAAAGTTGTTATTCTTATTTGCATACTGGGTGATATATAGATAACCAGAACAAGATAGGAAATGAACAATGTTATATTGCAAAACATCACTAAAATTGCATTAAAAGGGGAGTTATTAATCTCGGGGGACTTTAATTTACCTTATGACAACTGGGGTGAGTCTTTTGCGAGCTCCACTAGGAGTGGGAATATTTTTAATTCAATATAGGAAGCATTCTTCAAGCAATGAGAGAGCCCTTTCACAAAGAGGTAATGTTAGATTTGGAAAGATTAAGCAAATGTGGTTTACAAAAAAAGTAGCAAGTATAGTAAAAGTGAAAAGGTTGGCCTTTAGAAATTATAAACATACTCATACTCATACTCTTTTAGGTATATAAATAAAGGGCAAAAAAAATCTAAAGAAGTTATAGTAAGACTAAAAATTACAAATTAGAGTCTTTGTTAAGGGTGAAAAACCTCTGGCAGATCCTCTTGACAATTACTTTTATTCAATATCCACAAAAAAGAGAAGGTAAGGGACAAAACTGCAAGAATATTTTTACAAAAGAAGAAATTACAAGTTCCTTCACTAATGAGCATGTTTTAAAACAAACTAAACGTTGATGGAATATCCTAGAAAACTTAAAGTGCTTAAAGTGGTGCTGGTTAAACTATTAACCAAATTATTCAACCAGTCACTAGTAACAGGAGTAATTCCAGAAGACTGAAAAATGGCAGATATAGTCGCTCTGCATAAAAGTGGAATTAGGGAAAAAATTGGCAACTACCAACCAGTGAGTGTTACAACAATAGTATGGTACAAAAAGAAGAGATTTTCCCGCAACCGGTATTAGAACTATAAGTTTCCCTCTTGCGGCAATTCAGAAGAATATTTCTTTCTATTTATATGTGACAAACCAGGGTGCACCAAAGAACACTGATAATCAAACTTCTACCACAAGGGTAGTTTTAATTTTTCGGGCACACAGGATAACTTAAATGAAGAAACTATAAAACATAACTTTTGTTAGTATTTATTAAAATCCTTTAAGTGATATTAGATTTAAATACACACAAATACATACAAACAGTATTAGAGTTAAGAGGTAATGTTTCCTATCCCAAGTCTAAATAACAGTGTGATAGTAAAGCTGGTCAGTATCTGTGTCAGTATTGGTTGGACATGCCAACATGTGTTTCGCTAGCATACAAGGCTTTTCCCTTCTCAAGGGAACAATATTATATTAAAATTAACGGAAACAATTTAAAAGAAAAAATTGTACAGTATCCTAAATCCAGTAATTTACAGAATACCATACACCATAGATGCAGTAGGAAGACATAATGTCAAACAAATCTTATTAACTTTTTTGACTTATAGACATAGCTTATCTAGATTTCTATAAGGCTTCTGAAACTGTTAAATAAACTGGAATGTCTGGAATTGGAATTAAAGAGGTGTATTAGAACACAAGGGTATGCCTATAAACTGTTAAAAATATTTCACTGAAAGAGTAGTTGATAAGCGTTGTCAGTCTGCAGACAGAAATTACTGGCAATCAACATACTTACCCATTTTCTTTTTCGCAAACGCAGTTGCCGCAGGAGTTCCACTGGACCTGCCACACCCACCACATCGACCAGACCCGGTGAGTAACCTCTCTGGGGGCTTTTTGGTTTAGGCAGTAGGGAAGGGAGGGTTAGGGTCAGCCTGAGGGTGGGGGAGTCTTAGGGTTAGATGGCGGGGAAGGGAGGGTTAGGGTCAGACTGCAGATTATTTATTTATAGATAATATAGAACTTAAACTGAAATGAAGTTTTAATAGGGTCTAGAGTTAGTATAGTTAAAATAAAATATTTACCTAACTGGATGTTCCATGTGGCTCTTATCTACTGTCACTTTCTACATGTTTGTGTTTCTATGTTACTCTTGTTGGAGGGTAAATATCAATAATTAATAAAAATGAAGAACAAGAGCTACCCCAGCCACTTACTGATGATCAATGGGATAAAGTATTTGCTCTTTTAGCCTCTCATTAGTAGAGACACATTTTAAAATGTTATCTAGATGGTACAGAGTCCCAGCCCAAATCCACAGGTTCTCCCCCACAGCCCCAGCTGTCTGCTGGAGATGTGGAGAAGACTTGGGGTCGCAGATACACATCTGGTGGAATTGCCCTAAACTCTCTGTGTTCTGGCAGAATATCTGTGCTACTAGTTGGACCAGAAATACCTGAAGCTCCTGATTTCTGGATTCTTTCATATACCTCAATGTCGGTATCCGCATTTAAGGGATCTCTCCTCAAGCATCTAGCCAATGCAATTAGAGCTGTTATCCCATGTAAATGGCGCTCCCCTAACAGTTAAAGACTGGTTTGAATGAATCGACTTTTATTTAGCCATAGTTGACATACTTATCCCTGCCACTGATAAGTGTACTGCCTTCACTGCAACTTGGTTCTCATAGTTAGAGTTCAAGATCTCCCCGGGCCTATCTCAACTTTTTCTCACATCAGGCCAACTTGGGTTCATCGATTATCTAGTTTGCTCATCTCACTCTGCTGATCAACTATCAACAATCTAGATACACCCTTCTGTTAGGTAGCCGTCTGCACCGAGAGGTGCCTATGTTAAGGAAACTCTCTACCTTCCGCTCTCCATCCTTTCTCTCTATCCTTTCTTATGTCTTTTTCTACATATGATTATATGTTGTATGACATTGGGCCTGATCCAGAACAACGCTTTGGAGCGAATTTACGCGTGGCGTACACGTAAAATAGCCCTTTGGTAAGTACTGCGCATGTGCCCCATAGAAAATACGCTCTGTAAGGTAGCGTAATTGTGAACGTATGGGCCATTCACGTATGTGTCACGTAAATACTTACGTGTGGGCGTGCCAATTTTACGTGCGTCCAAAATACGTCTGAAATACGTGAAGTAGGCGGGGGGTGGTATTTAAAGTGTATGGGCGTGCTTAGCTGCATAAATTCGTCTAGCCCATACGTACGTGTGCGTATGACTGTGGTTACGTTGGAAAAAGTTAAGGTAGGGTTTGGAAAGCGTATCTTGACAAAATCCGTACGTACAAGGGGTGTGCCGAGGGGAGTATAACGAATTTACGCGCACGAAAATACGCTATGTGAATAAACGTACGGCAAACATAGTTCTGGATCTACCCCATTAACTGTATTTTGTCATGGTTTCATATGTCTACCTAGCAATCTTTGTTGGCTATATTGTTCATTTTGTTTATGTACAACCTATAAAAACCTAAATAAAGAATCTATAAAAAAAATTGATGAGCAAGAGGAAGCTACTTCTGATTGGATAATCAGTAGCTGCCAAAAATAACATTAATGATAGTCATCAGGTTGGCTACTATATGAAGCGAAAGATCAAATGTGTCAGGAGATTCCCATATCATTTTAAAATTTACCACTTTCATATTAGAGGTTTTCCACTTTTTATATGATTTAAAGAAAGCTAAGCTTGATACTTATCTTTTCCCAGGGATTGGTATTAACACTAGTTGTAAAAATGAGGTGTTGTAGGCTGTTATGTAGTACCTTTAAGAAATCACTTGCTGGTAGGCACTTCACCTGCCCACATTCTAGAGAAAGTCACAAGGAAAGTAGAGAAGACAGTTGCAGCGGTTCCTATTCTCTTTTGTTCACATGATGGTGCAATAAATTGTCAGAGGGTAGAAGAAGAGGTAAATAAAATTACTTGGAGGAAAGAACAAAGATAAGAGAGCCTTATAGGACAAGAAGCAAAATAGGGAGAAATGGAAGCAACAAACATAGAGAACAATGCAGATAGCACTAGAAAGGCACGTTTTTAACCAGTCAATTTCGAATTGGCTCTGCAATTGAATACTCCTATCCCGCTGAGGACAAGCAATTGAAGATCCCAAGAATGAATACACAGTGGTGAGTGGTAAGTATTTATCTAACCACAACTATTATCCTAATCCTCACCATAACCCTCCTTTTCCATTACCATTACCATATCCTAACCCTCCCTTCCCCGCAGCCTGACTCTAAGACACCCTTTCTTGCAGCCTGACCCTAAGATGCCCTTCCCTGCAGCCTGACCTTAAGGGCCACATTTACTAAACTCGATTTAGGAAAGATTGCTGTAATCTCCAAAAATCGCCAGTGTTTAGTGTATTTTAACTCGCTGTAGAATAAATCGCTATGGCAAGTTTACAAAGGCAGAGCATACCAATCCCTATTTTTACTGTAAGGCAATTTGTAAAATCTCTGTCAAGTCGCCTTAAACACCGGCAAAAAAATAGAGGTGGGTGTGAGTGTTGATTTTTATAGAAATTGGCACTCACTTTGGTTTAAAAAAAAAAGCACCATCTAAAAAATAAAATAAAAAAATACCTTTTCAATACTAAACATGGCTGCCATGGCATGCAATTAACCCTTAGCAGTATATAGTACTATTATGCCACAGCATGCTAAGAGTTAATTGCATGCCACAGTAGCCATGTTTAGTATTTTTAAGCTTTTTTAATAATTAAATTTAATGAAATGTTACAAAAAAAATAAAATAAGGCAGAATGGCCACAATGTGTGGTGATTTTTAAAGGGTAAATTCGCTGGAATTAAAGGATTAATAGTGGCAAATTAAACCTTTAAAAAATCGCCACGCATCGTTAGAGATGATAAATCGACGGAGGAGCTTGCCCCTTAGTAATTCCGGTGAGTTAAAAAAAAAAATCAACGGCAAACTACGGCGAAGTCTGGCCCTAAGACTCACTTCCCCACAGCCTTATGATAAGACTCCCTTCCTTGCAGCCTGATTCTAAGACTCATCTCCTTGTGGCCTAACCCTAAGAGTCCCCACTATCCTGTCCAGTGTGGCATACCGCAGGTTTTGGAAATAATGGATGGGTAGGTTACCAAAATATAATTTCGAAATACAGACAACTGGAAATGAGATTTCAGCTGTTTTATTAAAAATATCTTATTGACATTTTTGACTGGGTCACTGAAGAAGTAGAGGGTGAGCTTTAGACATATCTTATACAGACTTAAGTAAGGCTTTTGATTATATTCAAAGGTAGTTGCAGAAATATGATCTTGATTGCAGGATAGACACAGTGGCAGATTTAGATGGGAGCAGTGGGGAAAGGGAGGTCTAGAGGGAACAATTGGTGAAGATAGTGTGTGGAGAAAAGGAAGGAGAAACTTTAAAAAAGGGGAGGGGTTCAATTTATCATTAAACCGTACCCCCCTAAAATAACATTCTAGATCCACCCATGTGTTTGTGTGTGTGTGTGTGTGTGTGTGTGTGTATTTACACTGGGTTAATAAATTTGATTTTCATTGATGATTTTTGTGTGATTTTGTTGTCAACACATTCAATTATGTAAAGAACAAATTATTTAATAAGAATATTTCATTCATTCAGATCTAGGATGTGTTATTTTAGTGTTCCCTTTATTTTTTTGAGCAGTGTATGTATATGTAGGGGACCTTAGTATGTAGCTCCAGTGGGGCAGGGACTGAAGTAAATGTAAAATATTCTCTGTAAAGCAATGTGTAATCTGATAGCGCTATAAAAAAAACCTGGTAATAAATAAATAATTTGCATTTTAAGAGAAGTTAAATACACAGTTGTTAGGCACTGGGTGATTCAATACAATACCATTGTTCAACTTCGAACAGAAATAAATGAACAGGTTTATGGGTAGCCTTTTGAAATTCCATAATCAGATTTCTCTGTTATTTATGGTCACTTCTGTCACATTAAATCCTTAATGGTTGTTTAAGGTAGATATTTAGGACAATCAAAGACAAAATACAGAGCACACTATCCAGATTTTTTTTAGCTATTCCCATATTACACATAAATCTTAAATTAGAGTTCTGCTAACGTAACTCCCTTACATGTAAAACAGATGGGGGTATGGATACAGCAGGGATCTGGCATCAGTGCTCTAATCGTAGTAGTTGTGGAGGTTTGGATCTGCTCTAGTATTATGATAATTACTCATTCTAATGAAGAGTGATCAGATACATGCTGAGACAACATGCAAAATGTTATGAGTTAACTCCTGGTATGTTCATTAATCTCTTCTATCTATCTATCTATCTATCTATCTATCTATCTTATGGTTAAAGAATGTAGCATTAAAACAGTGAAAATGAAATAAGAAGAATAGGTAATGGAAGGCTGCTGAACTGTCCCCAGAACATACACTGTACAGAGGGAGGAAATCAGTTGAAGTCTGGAATGATAGAGAGATGAACTGATTGCATACTGTAATGGAAACTGCAGGATGACACTTGCTGAAGAATAAGATAAGTGGAAACAGCAGGATTTCGGCCAGCATAGTATATTGTAGCTTGATAGATAATGCTAATGTCTATGACTGCAATATCCTTTCTTTACCTGAGGATATTGAACAACAGAGTCTAAACTTTCTGATAGAAACACAACATAATATTCACAATGTTTTTTTATTTTATTTGTAAATGCAATTGCATATTTTTTCTGCCAAAATTTATTATTTGATGATAAAAACGGACATTTAACATTGAACAATTAATAAATCATTTCTTTGCAGAAATAGCAAATGATAACATTAATGAGCTGGGTATTTGTTAGATTGATTACAGTTTTTTGCTTTATATATATATATAAACAGTTGAATATGTCCGGCACTTAATGTCTTGTAAGACGTATAATGAATCACACATACTCCATCGTTTCCTACTCGTTTCATAGTATGTGTGATTCAATATATATAATGAAATGTGTCTTTGCTGACTGAAACTAAATGTTTGACCTTATCAGATAAGTTTGACTAACCCATTACAATGACCCATGTACATTACTTTATAAAGAGTCATTACCTGATGGCACCCATGAGTCAATTATTTGACAATATGGTAAGATGTGGATGCTAATATAATAATAATAATGGCTCATAGTTTTCACGATGTATTTTTTTTTGTCTCAGTATTTCGTTATGGTATGCTATTAAAAATCCTGTATCCTGTATCTGAGACAAGTGTTAGATCTTTAGTACACATTGGGGCTGCTAAAGATTTGGAAGTAACAGCAAAAAAGGAGCATATCTGCACCTTGGCAAAACCATGCTGCACTGCAGGGAAAGTAGGGAAATGTAATAAGAGGGGATGTTTTGTACAGTAATGGCGTGCCAGGGCAAATACACCCAATCCAGAACTAGATGCAAATGCAACTATGAACGGTTTACATAAAAAATTCTTCACCTGCTGCAGGTCATGTGTAAGGCCTGGGCGCACACACAATGTTTTTCCTATTACAGCCACTTTTGTTTCAATTTCAACCTGGAAGAGTATATACACTACCAATCACACTATCAATCACACTACCAATCACACTACCAATCACACTATCAATCACACTATCAATCACACTACCAATCAAAAGTTTGGAGCCATCCAGACAATTTTGTATTTTACTTGAAAACTGACTTTTATTTATCAAATGAGTTACAAAATGTATATGACATATAGTCAAGACATTGTCAAGGTTAGAAATAAAGCTCTTTATTTGAAATAATAATATTTTTGTCCTTCAAACTTTGCTTTCGTCAAATAATGCTCCTTTTGCAGTAATCACAGCATTGCAGACCTTTGTCATTCTATTTGTTCATTTGTTGAGGTAATCTGAAGAAATTTCACTCTACGCTTCCTGAAGCACCTCCCACAAGTTGGATTGGCTTGATGGGCACTTCTTGGGTACCATACGGTCAAGCTGCTCTCACAACAGGTCAATGGGGTTGAGATCTGGTGACTGTGCTGGCCACTCCATTACAGACAGAATACCAGCTGCCTGCTTCTTCCCTAAATAGTTCTTGCATAATTTGGAGGTGTGCTTTGGGTTATTGACCTGTTGGAGGATGAAATTGGCTCCAATCAAGCGCTGTCCACAGAGTATGGCATGGTGTTGCAAAATGGAGTGATAGCTTTCCTTACTGAAAATCCCTTTTACCTTGTACAAATCTCCTACTTTACCAGCACCAAGCAGCCCCAGGCCATCACATTACCTCCACCATGCTTGACAGATGGGGTCAGGCACTCTTCCAGCATCTTTTCACTTGTTCTGCGTCTCTCAAATGTTCTTCTGTGTGATCCAAACACCTCAAACCCCTGATTTGTCTGTCCATAACACTTTTTTCCTTTTTTTTCTATGTTCTTTTTATTTTCCTTTTATTGGCAAGTCTTAGATATTACTTTTTCTGTGCCACTCTGCCTAGAAGGCCAGCATCCCGGAGTTGTCTCTTCACTGTAGACGTTGACACTGGCGTTTTGCAGGTACCATTTAATGAAGCTGCCAGTTGAGGAACTGTGAGTCGTCTATATCTCAAACTAGAGACTCTAATGTACTTGTCTTCTTGCTCAGTTTTGCACCGGGGCCTGCCTCTGGTTAGAGCCTGTTTGTGCTGTTCTCTGAAGGGAATAGTACACACCACTGTAGGAAATGTTTCTTGGCAATTTCTCGCATGGAATAGCCTTCATTTCTAAGAAGAAGAATAGACTGTCGAGTTTCACATGAAAGCACAATGTTCCATTAGAACACTGCAGTGATGGCTGCTGGAAATGGGCCTCTATACACCTATGTAGATATTCATTTAAAAACCAGACGTTTGCAGCTAGTATAGTCATTTACCACATTAACAATGTATAGAGTGTATTTCTGATTAATTAAATGTTATCTTCTTTGAAAAAACAGTGCTTTTCTTTCAAAAATCTGAATTTCTAAGTGACCCAAAACTTTTGAATGGTAATATATATATATATATACATATATATATATATGTAGAGTAAAAGGAAGTCACTCACAAGTCTTCCATGTAAATAGCAAAGCAGTTAAGCCTGGAAGGGCACCTCGAGCAGTAGCTTTGTGGACACGGAGAGTGACCGTATATCCTATATACCGTATATACTCGAGTATAAGCCGAGTTTTTCAGCGCATTTTTTTTGCTGAAAAAGCCCCCCTCGGCTTATACTCGAGTGCTTAAAAAAAAAAAAAAATGGATCCTACATTTAACTTACCTCTGCTGTCCCTCCAGCGGTCCCTGCGTCTATGTAAGGCTCTCTTCCCCGCAGCTCTGACTCCAGCTATCTCACTGCGGTGTGCGCTGCACAATGACGTTGTGGTGACCTTAGGTCACCCAACGTCTTTGTGCAGTGCGTGATGTGAGAGAGAGAGCCAGAGGCAGAGCTGCGGGGAGAGCCTTACACAGACGCAGGGACCGCCGGAGGGGCAGCCTTTCCCTCCTTACCTTCTTCTGTCCCTCTGGCGGTCCCTGCATCTGTGTCAGGCTTTCCCCGCAGCTCTGCCTCCGGCTCTCTCCCCGCGGTGCACACTGAACAATGACGTTGGGTCACCCAACGTCATTGTTCAGCGCGCACTGCGGGGAGACAACTGGAGGCAGAGCTGCGGGGAGAGCCTGACACAGACGCAGGGACCGCCAGAGGGACAGAAGAAGGTAAGCAGTGAAAGGCAGAAGACATCAAAGGTAAGTGAGAAATTAAATGGAGGCTGGCATTATGGGCAGGTATGGAGGCTGGCAATATGGGCAGATATGGAGGCTGGCAATATAGGCAGATATGGAGGCTGGCAATATGG